>CATIWF010182145.1:0-16006 GCA_949630135.1 Balakata baccata
AGGGGTGAAGAGGGAGCACGAATTTGGGTGGAAAAGTTAGGGTTTGGGGCTGATGTTAATGAGGAAGAAGAAGGGTTTTTATACTTTGGTAAATATGTCACTTTGGTCCCTCCTTGTTTTTGCCAAATATCCATTTAAAACTTTGGCTTTTACTTCTTTCTTATAACTTTTCTCAATTTTATATTTTTTTAATTAAATCACCCACAACAAAAATAAAATCTTTTATAAATCTTTAAACCTCAATTTTAGACTCTAATAATACTAATTGTGGCAATTAAATATATTAATTATCTGGACCTAAAATTACGGGCATTACATACCAGATATCTATAGTATTAACATGCTGTAATAGGTATTGTGGAAACATCTCTCAATGCTAGGACTGTGTTGTATTTTTTATCCTAATTTCAACTTGTCCCTTGAAGATCCTCATATGCCTTCAACACTAAAGGTTCAAGTTTAGATAACTGGGGCACCTCAAGTTATGACTGCCATGGCTATAACTCTTCAGTATCAATTGATTTATAGAGTTCAAAATCATATTATGGACCTTTCAATGTTAAGGATGTGTTCAAAAGGCAATCGCCTCAGGCACTTAGTGTACATATTTATAAAGACATTCTTTCATTATATTAATATTCATTTGCATATGAATTGATATAGAACTTAAACTGATTAATGAAAGTCCATGATATGAAACATAACATGGAGAAAATCATGATAATGAGATTCCTATTATGTATAATTATGTTAGTCTCTAAATTATCCCTAACCATAAGATCAACAAGACGAAACATTATTGATCCGGATAGACTAGCACATGTTATACTCCTTAATTTGATTAAGCAGTAGATCTTATAAGCTATGAATATGAGATGTTCAAAATTAACATGTGGATACTTGCTAAAAGTAGTCAAGTACATTGGATGACTTGCTATGAGAAGATCATATGGATTATCTATTCAAATGTCAATAATAGTCTTATCATAGCAATGGTGCAAGTATCCTTAGACTTGAGGTACTCAAGGATATCTTGGATACTGATTTTGTACTTTGATTCCATTCCTTGTTGCCTTATAGAGGTCGCTTATTGGATGGTGATTGGGTACAGCTTGAGGCATTTGAATTTAATTAGATAGCCAACAGAGGATTCATCGCTCCTAATAGAGGGAGAGTATACCTATGGTCTCTTGTCGGGATCATTACTCAAGAATCTCTGGTCAAAATGGAAATGTACTGAAGATGGTCTTCAGTGATATATCTAATAGAGTAATGAGTGTCAAGAATAAGACCTTATATTACTTGGGCTAGATGTGATGTAGTTAGTCTAGTAGGAGCTGACACATAGTCCATACTTTGAACCGAGTGGGTATAGGATGATGAAAGAACAAATTGCATATATTGTTGTCTATGTAAAGGTTCATAGTCAAACCAGTGACTTTCCAGTCAATTAGGGGTCATGATGTATTGCTATATACCGCTCAACATAACTGGAAACTTAATAGGTCACATGCATTGGAAGTGTGAAGATTGAATAAAATGGTTTTGGATGAGATCCAAAAATTATGAGAGAATTATTTAGGGTTGGATCGTGATGGGATTATAGAAAAAAATCCGAGAAAAAATCGCTCGGGGGGTTACGGGTCTACGCAGGCCCATAGCAGCTGTCTGCTCAGCATGCTGGGCAAGCCCAACAACTAGCCAATTGGCATAAAATATCAAATTGACCCCTAAACCTATTTTGGTAATTTTTCCAACTCTAGGGTATTTAGAAATACCTAGAAATAGTATTTTTCATTAGAAAAATAATGTAGTCTCTATAAAAATTATTAGATAATTTTTCTTCAATTTTCTCTCAAAGAACACTACACTTTGCTAGCACAAAGAGTGTGTTCAAGGCATACCCTAAAGGTTTCATTCTTTATTTCCATATGGAACAACATTAGAGACAATTTTAGATTGGATTGTTGTGCTTTAAGACAACTTAACAAGAAGGAAATTTGAAAAATTGGTTAAAAAAACTAAATGTATAATTTCTAATTATTTTTAATAGAATTATTTTTAATGGCACAAGTAGAATCGGGTTTTGAAAAATTTTATTTTTCGCTGCATTTTATGAATGTGATTCATCATCAAAACCCAATATTCAGTTTCTGTTTCAAATGAAGCACTGTTTATAGTAGTAGACACACAATGTGTTCCTACTTGTATCCATATCCCCATATCAATTTCTAGTGAAGAATTGGGGAAACTATTGCTTGATAATTAGGTAATAAACTATGAAAAGATTCATAGTGCTTTTCAACTAGTTCAAAATCTAAAATCATGTTTTCATAAGAAAGCATATGACACTGTTGAAACAAAGTTTATTTTGATAACAAATCGAAGCACTAGCTCCTCTTCTACTTTATCCACACAATTTTTGATCCAATCATATAAACAAGAAGAAGAAGGATTGCGAGTAATAGGTTTTGATTCTAATGGAAACCCAATTTATTCCATGTTTTAGGGAAATCACAAAGTTCTAAATGTTGATTGTTGCTATGAAGATTTTATGCAAGATGCCCTTTATGACAACGAACGAGAAAGAAAATGGAGGTTTGAAAAGGTGTTAAGGCGGATATATGATGATCATGATCCATCTATTAGCTTGTTAGACTAACCATCTGGAAAAATATGATTTTATTGTCGACTATTCTAAGCCAGAATCTTTAGATAAAAAATGCCTACACCTACAAATCTTGATTGTGATGAGCCTCCAAAGCCATCACCACTAGCTCTGGAGCCTCTATCACTTACTCCACCACTCCCAGTTTATAATAAAGGATTAAAGTGGATCAAGAAACATGAGCCTAAATGGGTTCCAAAACCCGTTATGACTCCTCATGTTCAAACTCTTGTTCCTCTAGTCTATATGTTTCAGCAAACTGAAGAAGACTTTCCTTCCCTACAAGAAAGTATAGTGGATCTAGTAAAACAAATTAAACGAACTCTTTATGTTCATTCCCCTAGTCCTTATGCATAAGAAAGGCTCAAAGAAATCACAGTTGGAGAATCTGTCCTTAACTGCCAAATTGAAAATGCCTTAGCACAAAATTATGCTTTATGCAGAATTAAAACTAAGGTTGACACTATTTCAAATAAAGTCAATATAGTAGAGTCAACTATGAAGAGCTAGTACAATTTTCAACAAGAATTTATGTTTAAGCTTCAAAGACAGATTATAAATCTTCATACTGAGTTAATGCAAGTGATTCAGAATCAAATCTCTAGTTCTGTTTTTCAGCAGAAATAAGATGAGATAATGAAATTGAAGCAATAACTCTCACATGTCAAAAGAGATCTACATGTCAAAACTTCATTTAACCCTTTTGCCTTTACCAGCACCTTGCCTTTACTAGAAACTACCCCTGCTCCTACTAAAGATGGATCCAATCCTCCTTCAACATGAAAATTTTCAAAAAATGCTCCTAGCTTAAACCAATAAGCCTAAACCGCCCAAGAAAAGACAAATGGTTACCGTGACCACTCCATCTGTGACCCCATGTATAACTACTCCTCCAAACAACCAAAGACCTGTAAAAGAACCTGAAACACAATTACCAAGTCATATTTTCCAAGATTCCTAAGATCCTTATCAGTATATGATTTAGGAATCTTCTCACCAAAATACCATTACTTCTTTTCTCCAAACCTTACAAACCACTAACTCAAGTGACATGCAAGAAACTCTAGATTCCTCTTCAAAATCTAGTTCTAATCAATTTTTAGAATGTTCTACTAATACTATTGCTTCATCAGCTGATACTATTAAATCAACGACTTTCTCCATTCTATCCATTAAAATGGTAGATCTAACAAGACTAACTTTTATAGCTCATTCTACTACGACTAATACAACTGAGTCGTATTATACTGAGCCCTTTGAAGAAGAAATGACTAGTGAAAATTGATTAGCTCTGAAGGAAGCTAAAGCTAAAGCTACCAATAGTCCTTGGTTTTCTATAGATGATGTTCCACATCACCAACGGAGAAATCGACTATTGGAGATGTTAGCTTGGGTGGAAACTAGAAGTCAAGCTAGACTTTTAATTTCTAAAGTTCTTCAAGAATTCACCATCAGATTTGTGGGAAGTTTAAAAGAATGGTGGTTGTGAACTCCTGAATACAACAAGTTGCAGTTTTATCTACTCAACTCTCTGGTCAATGCTCTCTAGCATATTGAAAATGAGTTTATTGGAAGCTTTTCAAATCATATTGAGACAATTTGTATGGAGTTCTTTCAATTAAAATGTTGTTCTTTACGGAGAAAAGATCTAGATAATCATTATTTGAGAATTTGTTCTCAATATTATCAGTTAGGCGCTAGAGATGTTAATTTAAAGCAACAATTTATCTCTTTAGTTCCACAAGAACTTAGTGGGGCAATACTCAAATATCTTAGAAAGCAAGGTATTAGTCTAAAAGACTTATCCTTGTCCTAGATCTATCAAAAGATACTAATGGTCCTTGAAGAATTATGTGCAGCTAGAAAACAAGTTAAGAAGCATTGCACTAGATAAATAAGAAAAATTTGGATTCTATTTGCAGTCGCCTAGACCTCTAGATCAAATGTGCAAGTCATAAAGATTGTGATTGAAAACATTACAAAAAAAAAAAAAAGCATTTCAAGAAGTACAAACAATCCTCTTCACGGCCTAACAGGAAAAGAAGATTCAAGCTCTTTCAAAAGAAGCAACGAATATCTAAGAGGACAGATAGGTGTTATCTAAGTGAAAAAAAAGGACACTTTGCAAAAAAAAATCCAAATAGGCCAAAACAGGTTGTTCAGTTGATACAATAGATTCAAGATCAATATGATATTGATTTAGAGGAAGCAAATGTCGAATCCTTGTTCTCTGAAGAAAATGACAAGACAACTTTTTGCATTCCAAATCACCATTACCAGTGGACATTCATGTTTTTTGACCTTAAGGAGGCCCCTTCTCTCTTTTAGAAGATAATGGCACGTATCTACGAGCAGATCTTATCTTTAACTTTGATCTATATCGATGACATACTACTCTTTTCAAAATCAAATATACAAGAAAAGATAAAACTATTTCATAAAAACAAATAATGAATCTATAGTTATAAAATAATGTATTTATAATTATTAAATAATGAATTTACGGTTATTAAAGTAATGTATCTATAATTATTAAATAATGGATCTATAAAAAAGTTAGCGATTTTTAACTTTCATACGCGCAAATGGATCTTTAGAGTACCTAACATTGTGCACTCAGGTACATAATATAACAACTCTCAAATGGTCATTTACAAGTCATGTGCATGTGTAAAGTTTCTTTTGCCAAAGATATCATCCTTGTTCACCTTTCTTAAAGATGCAAGGATTTTCTCTAAGTTTGATCTCAAGTCTGAATTTTGGTAGCTTGGAATTCATACTAAAGAAAGATACAGGACAACTTTTTGCATTTCAAATCACCATTACCAGTAGACATTCATGCTTTTTGACCTTAAAGTGGCCCTTTCTCTCTTTCAAAAGATAATGACATGTATCTACGAGTCGATCTTATCTTCAACTTTGATCTATATCGATGACATACTACTCTTTTTAAAATCAAACATACAAGAAAATATCAAACTATTTTATGAAAACAAATAATGAATCTACAGTTATAAAATAATGTATTTATAATTATTAAATAATAAATTTACAGTTATTAAAGTAATGTATCTATAATTATTAAATAATGGATCTATAAAAAAGTTAGCGATTTTTAACTTTCATACACGCGAATGGATCTTTGGAGTACCTAACATTAAGCACTCAGGTGCACAATATAACAACTCTCAAATGATCATTTACAAGTCATGTGCATGTGTAAAGTTTCCTTTGCCAAAAATATCATTCTTGTTCACCTTTCTTAAAGATGCAAGGGTTTTTTCTAAGTTTGATCTCAAGTCTGGATTTTGGTAGCTTGGAATTCATAATGAAAAAAGATACAAGACAACTTTTTGCATTGCAAATCACCATTACCAGTGGACATTCATGTTTTTTGACCTTAAGGTGGCCCCTTCTCTCTTGCAAAAGATAATGACATGTATCTGCGAGCTGATCTTATCTTCAACTTTAATCTATATCGATGACATACTACTCTTTTCAGAATCAAATATACAAGAAAATATGAAACTATTTCATGAAAACAAATAATGAATCTACAATTATAAAATAATGTATTTATAATTATTAAATAATGAATTTACAGTTATTAAAGTAATGTATCTATAATTATTAAATAATGGATCTATAAAAAAGTTAGCGATTTTTTTTAACTTTCATACGCGCGAATGGATCTATGGAGTACCTAACATTGTGCACTCAGGTGCACAATATAACAACTCTCAAATGATCATTTACAAGTCATGTGCATGTATAAAGTTTCCTTTGCCAAAGATATCATCCTTGTTCACCTTTCTTAAAGATGCAAAGGTTTTCTCTAAGTTTGATTTCAAGTTTGGATTTTGGTAGCTTGGAATTCATACTGAAAAAAGATACAAGACAACTTTTTGCATTGCAAATCACCATTACTACTGGACATTCATGTTTTTTTACCTTAAGGTGGCCCCTTCTCTCTTTCAGAAGATAATGACACATATCTACAAGCCGATCTTATCTTCAACTTTGATCTATATCGATGACATACTACTCTTTTCAGAATCAAATATACAAGAAAAGACCAAACTATTTCATAAAAACAAATAATGAATCTACAGTTATAAAATAATGTATTTATAATTATTAAATGATGAATTTACAGTTATTTAATTAATGTATCTATGATTCTTAAATAATGGATCTATAAAAAAGTTAGCAATTTTTAACTTTCATACGCGCGAATGAATCTTTAGAACACCTAACATTGTGCACTCAGGTGCATAATATATCAACTCTCAAATGATCATTTACAAGTTATGTGCATGTGTAAGGTTTAAATGTTTTTTTATATGACCCATGTGCCAGCTTTTCTTATTTGTGTACTTAGTTTTATTAGCTTTCCTATTCCAAATTGGATTTTATGTCTTATATAGGTTCGATTTGTTTTACCATATATGAGCACTTGATTTGTCTTAGCTTATATGAGTAGAATGCCTTAATTTTTGGGATAAGATTTTATTTATTTATTTTGATACATCTTTAAGGAAGAGGATTAGGATTTCAATATAAATAGTATAGTAGAGAGTATTGTTGAATTGAATTTGAGAGGTTTTCTCATTTTTGTGTGTTCTTCATTAAACTCTTTCTATTGCAGTTGCTTCCCTTGTTGGCATTATGCCACCAAGCATGGCGAGCATGTTTGGCTCCACCTCCTAATCTATTTTTACTCATCCGGCAGAAGATGACTTGATGAATCCATCTCAAGATGAATTGTAGGATAACATAATAATAATAATAATAATAATAATAATAATAATAATAATAATAATAATAATAATAATAATAATAATAATAATAACAACATGTCATTCGTTTGGATTTTATAAATATATTTGTTTATATCAATATTATTTAAATTAGAAATGACAACATGACAAGTTTGAGGTGGAATTCTCCATCCTCATCTCCAATCTTGAAAATATAATTATGTTTCTGACCCCCATTTCGATCATTCTTGATGGAGAAAAATTTATGATCTCTACCTTCTTACCATACGTGGATGGGACTCACCATATGTGGACGTGGACAGAAAAAAATTATTACTTTATTTTAATATTAAAAATACTTTTTATTTTTATTATTTTAGTTAATGAGTTAATTACATAATTATATATATATATATGGATTAATTACCAAAAAAAATCTAAACTATTGGCTCTTTAACAATTTTAACACATTCTATTAAAATTTTTTAAAAAATACATAACTTTTTTTTTAAATTGATTCCGGTGAAAAAAACGGTGCATTTATCCTATATGGCAGTTGGAAAATATTTTTTACCAGAAAAAAAAGAATGAGTCAGGGTAAATTTACTTACCCATCTAAATATTGGGACAAGTTTATAATTTAATGAAAATTTAAGGATTAAGTTAAAATAACAAAAAGAAAAAACCTAACTTTCTCTCTCTCATCTCCTTCTTCCTCCTTATTTATCTTCTCTTCAATAATTGAATCTAACTTTGCATCAGGAAAGAAAAATAAACACCAATTTTCTCATTTTTGTTATATATTCTTCATTAAAGTCTTTCTATTGCAGTTGCTTCTCTTGTTGGCGGTATGCCACCCAAGCATGGCGAGCATGTTTGGCTCCACCTCCAAATCTATTTTACTCATCCGACAGGAAATGACTTGATGAATCCATCTCAAGATGAATTGCGAATATCCAAAAATCAAAAGATTGCTTTTCCTCCTCTTGATAGATTCATTGTTTGACTTTTCTTTTAAGCAATTATTTCTTTTGAAGTGGTGTTTCTATTTTTTGATATGTAGGATAACATATTGTGCATATTAAAAAAACAATAATAACATGTCATTCTTTTGGATTTTATAAATATATTTATTTATGTCAATACTTTTTTAATTAGAAGTGGCAACAAGGCAACTTTGAGGTTGAATTCTCTATCTTTGTCTCCAATCTTGAAAATATAATTATGTTTCTGATCTCATCTCAATCATTCTTGATGTAGAAAAATTAATGATCTCTGCCTCCTCACCATACGTGGATGGAAACCCTTACCATATGTGGATGTGGACAGAGAAAAATTATTACTTTATTTTAATATTAAAAATATTTTTTTATTTTTATTATTTTAGTTAATGAGTTAATTATATATATATATATGTGGATAATTACCAAAAAATATTTAAACTATTGGCTCTAACAATTTTAACACATTCTATTAAACTTTTTTAAAAAAATACATAACCTTTTATTTTTTTTTCAAAAATTGCTTCTGGTGAAAAAAAAGGTCTCTTTATCCTACGTGGCAGCCAAAAAAATATTTTTTACTAGAAAAAAAGAATGAGTTAGCTTAAATTTACTTACTCCTCTAAATATTGGGACAAGTTTATAATTTAAAGAAAATTTAAGGATTAATTAAATTAAAAAAAAACAGAAAAAACCTAATTCTCTTTCTCATATCCTTCTGCGGGTGAATTTTACCGATGATATTCTAATTATACAAATTGTAACAATTCAGTTTTTTAAATATTATTTTAGTTATAAAATAAAAGTTAAAATAACTTTATGTTACAAATAATTTTTGAGATATTAAATTGTTACAATTCGCATAATTAAGGTACTATCGGTGAAATTCACCTCTCCTTCTTCCTCCTTCTTTATCCGCCCTTCAACAATTGAATCTAACTTTGCATCAAAAAAGAAAAATAAACACCATAGGAGTATCTAAGCATGTATCAATGGAACCTCACCCAAGTACATTAGTTGGAAAACAAATTAAAACAAAAACAAAAGAACCCTCTTTTCTGCTAGTAAAAGGAGCAACACAGAGACCACAATCTGCAGATAAACCCTTTTGAGTTCTTCATTAAAATAAAAAAGGAAAAAAAAGGGAAAATATAAATACTGTTGTAAACAGAGAAAATCATACAAATACTGATCTAAATCTATTAACAGTTACAAATAGAAAAGCCATAAAAAATTCACCGAGAACCGGTGCTGATATCAAGGTTTCTTATTGGTTTTTCGGCGGAGCAAATGGCCAAAGCTTGTAAAAGAGCAGCCCATTGAATAAGGACAGACATCATTTAGGGCTTTAATAAGAAAGAGAAAATTCCTCACTGGTAATATCGAAAATGGTTAACCTTTCTATGCTTGAATAGAAACTATCCTATATAATGCTTCCGCAAAGTAGAAGGCCGCTCTCTTTCACTTAGATCTCCTTCTTCAGACAGCGATCCCCTGAGTTTAATTAGCGATTTCGAAGCTTTCTCATAGCATCATTAAGCAATTGCAAAATGTGGTTAATACTGCTACATTAGCAACATTTTACTACACTTTCAAACTCATTTCATTCGTTAAATTGACATCAATTTCAATTTGTAAGATTTAATTAATATTTTAATATATTATATATACTCTTTATACTTAAAAATATTGTAAAATAATAAAAGTGAGATCCATTTAAATCTTTTATTCAAGTGAAATTCTCTCTCTACACTTTTATTTATTGTAAGTTTGTAAATTCTCTCTTCATGTAACATTACTATTTACAATTGGTTATCTCATCTTGCAATTCTCTTTTGCGAAGATGCTCTCAGGCTCTCTTCATGTAATATTACTATTTACAATTGGTCATCTCATCTTGCAATTCCCTTTTGCGAAGATACTCTCAAGTTCAAACTTGGCCAATCTAGCACACTCGAGTAGATCTTTCAATAGCATAGGAGAGCAATCCACTCATTCTTATTTTGATCGAATAGGGTTTTTTTTTTTGTCTTTTTCAAATTTAATCCTTTAATTCTTTTTAGTTTATATACATGCCCCAATGTTTAGATGAGTAAGCAAATTTAAGCTTCACTCTTTTTTTTTCTGGTAAAAAATATTTTCCGGCTGCCGCGTAGGATAAAAGCACCAGTTTTTTCACGGAAAGTTTTTTTTGGAAAGAAAATAATAGGTTATGTATTTTTTAAAAAATTTAATAGAATGTGTTAAAATTGTTAAAGAACCAATAGTTTAGGTAGGTTTTGATAATTATATATATATATATATATATATATATATATATATATATATATTCCCACCACAAAATGTTTCATATTAGGGACGGAGCCAAAAATTATAAAAATAACTTTCCTTTATAGGGCGCCAAGTGACTTTATAAAATTCTACAACTTCCAAAAGAACAATGACACATGGTACTCTAAATTGATTTTCTTTCTTAAAAATATGTATTTTCTAACTTATTTTTCCTTTTTTTTTTTTTTAACACAAACTATCTGATAATGAAATTTGATAATTTTAAAATTAATAGGAGCACGAATACCAAATATGAAAGTAACCTTATATGATTGAAATAGGTCTAAAAGGAATTTAAAAGTTCATTTATATGATCCAAATGTCTACGAGGCACATTCCTAGTCATAGGATGCAGTATTGATTGGAGCCTTATAAGCTATACTAGACCTAAAATCTAAAATCAAGCTTATGGATTAATGCTATAAAAAAAAAAAACTTATTGAAAAAATATGTATACTTGTATTTAATTAACTTAATTAAGTTTATTTATTTTGTTAAACTTTTAGTTAGATATTTTGGTAAATTTTGAATAAACTTTTGAACAAATTTTCGTTAAATCTTGGTATTGTTTTGGTAAACATTAGGTAAATTTTTTATATATATTTGGTAAATCTTAGATAAATTTTGAGCAATTCTTGGATAAATTTTGAGTAAACATTGAGATATTTTTGGATAAATTTTGAGCAAACCTTGTATAACTTCAACTTTTATTAATTTTCGTGTAAAAATTGGGTATAATTTGAGTAAACCCTTACGTAAATATTTGATAAACCTTTTGTAACTTTAAATTTCATTAATTTTGTAGTAAACTTTAGGTTAACATTTAGTAAATTTTAGGTAAATCTTAAGTGAATCTTATATAATCTCAACTTTCGTTAATTTTTCTGCAAAGATTGAATAATTGAGTATAATTTTAGTAAAGCTTAAATAAATCTTTCATAAATATTTTATAACTTCAATTTTCATTAATTTTATATTAAATATTGGATAAATTTCGAGTAAACTTTTGGTAAACCTTAGGTAAATTTTAGAAAATCTTATGTAACTTCAATTTTTATTAATTTTTTAAATATTTGATAGACCTTTTATAACTATAATTTTCTTTAATTTTATTGTAAACCTTTGATAAACCTCTAGTAAACCTTAAATTTCTGTATTTTTGTAATTTTTTCAGAGCTTTTGGTATTGTTGAATAAAATATTAATGCTTTTTCTATTTTTGAAAAAAACTTTAATGAGCAGTATTTTAGTAATTATTTAAACCTTTTTTTTCCAAAATTCCTTTATTTATTTATCTTGGTACAATCAATGACTTTTATATACATTCTGTACAATGTAACATAACTAGAGAGAAGTGTGAAACAATACAAATACAAATAATCAAGTGGTTTTTGCCGCAAGTATAGGGGATAAGTTTTAATATAAATAGGTCTTCTGGCTATTGCAGTTGCTTCTCTTTATATTGCAGTTGCTTCTTTTGCTAGGCTTTCTACTGGCTATTGCAGTTGCTTCTATTGTTGCTAGTAGGTTTGGCTCCACCTCTAATCTATGTATATATTACTCAAATTCTATTATGATAGTTTCCGACAGAAAATGACTTGAATCCGTCTCGAGATGAATTGTGAATATCCAATATAAACAAATGTAAAAATCTTTGTCATTTCGAACTAAGACCATTAGAATGTAAAATACATTGTACTCTCTGTTGAAAAAATTATGATTACGAGTCATTTTAAGATAGTAAT
The DNA here is from genome assembly GCA_949630135.1 of Balakata baccata. NCBI lineage: Eukaryota > Viridiplantae > Streptophyta > Magnoliopsida > Malpighiales > Euphorbiaceae > Balakata > Balakata baccata. The sequence continues at coordinate 12,505 of CATIWF010182145.1, forward strand.
TCATGTAGGTCCCACAACTATGTTTTAGGAAGAAGACCCGGATATGTATTCCTTAACATGAAAATTATGAATTAATATATTCATATGCTCAAAATGGAGAATATGTGAATAAAATTGAAGTTCAAAGTAAGCTTCTTGCCAAAGAGAAATAAAGAGAAAAAGTGAAAGTGGAGTTGTCTCACATCACTATAATGTAAAGTTGGACTTGTATTTATATAGTAAGATGCATTTTTACATGGGTAAAAAAGTAGCATAGAATGCTCTCGCACATGCGTTCGGGCACAGAGAGTGCAAATCCATGATCCGGAATAGGCCAATGCGCGACCTGTGTACACAAATATCAGACCAAAATCCTATGATCCAAACTATGCCCAATTTTTACATTTTTTATTTCTGAAAATTGAAGGATACAACAACACGCCCGTGTCGTTTGTTCTCCAGATTTGTGAATTTTATTTTCTGATATCTCAAAAATTAAATTCACCAATTATTTGAATGTTACAAAAGCGTAATCGATACCCTTTAAAGAAATTAATTACAATTAATCTAATGTCTCCTCCATCTAGTATAAATAAGAGTTTTTGGCTCTTGTTAAAGGGTTTATTCTTAGACTTTTTGGAAAATCTTCTTTTTCTATTTTCTTGTTCTTTTTCTCAAGTAATAGAGAACGTAATGTATAATCAGTTCGTTATAAGTGGGTATTATGTGTTTAAGATTTATCTTTTGAAATTTCATTTTCTGATGTTTCAAATATTAAATTCATCATTATTTGAATGTTACAAAGACATAATTGGCAGCATTTAAAGAAATTAATCACAATTAATCAAATGTCTTCTCCATATAATATAAATAGGAGTTTTTTGCTCTTGTTAAAGGGCTTCTTCTTAAACTCTTTGGAAAATCTTCTTTTTCCATTTTCTAGTTATTCTTTTCAAGTGATAAAGAGTATGACATATAATCAGTTCATTGTAAGTGGATGTTGTGTGTTCAATATCTACTTGATATATGTTGTATAATAGGAAACAAATACCGATTTTCTTAAATATCATTAGTAGGAGGCGAATGTGTTTTAAGGAGATTATATAAAATACAGGCTTCAGATTTCTTCTACATTTCTCTTATCATTATATTCGAATATTGGATTAACTATCCTTATAGCACTTTCTTTATAATCAATATGATAGTGTGAATAGTATATACTAACCATTGCCAATCTTTTTGAAATTTTTTAAAAATTTAAGTTAAAAAATATTCAAATTTGAAGGCCTATGATATATAGTTAAATAATGGACTAGCAATATTGAGAAAAGTGTTGTAAATTGTATTTTGATCCAAGCCCTTTAGCAAGTTGAAAGGCATTGTTTGTTTCATCAAGAGGCTTAATGGCAGCAAGATTATCATAAATACTTTTAAATTTTTGAAGATACTCATTGAGTGCATATTCCCTCTTGTCAAAGTCATGAGAGTTTTAATCAAGAATGATGGAGAGATTTATGTGAAATAAACTAGATCTCTTCTCTCAGAATCTAAAACATGTATCTTAAAACACAAAACAAAGTTTAATTAAGTAAAAAGAAATAAGAGAACTTGATTTGGTTAATTTCATCGTCATAGGAACAATTTGAGACAGTTTGCACCAAGATCTGAAATAACTTCTCTCATTTCCTAACTCTGAATAATGGATTTTTTATTTCTCTTATCATTTCCTTATCCTGTATTCAGCTTTATATAGATGTGAGTAATTACACGAGTTTGTTTTGTGTTTTAAGATATATGTTTTAGATTCAGGAATAAGAGATCTAGTTTATTCCACATAAATCTCTCCATCATTCTTAATTAAAACTCTCATGACTTTGACAAGAGGGAACAAGCACTTGATTAAGTAAAAAGAAATAAGAGAACTTGATTTGGCTAATTTCATCATCATAGGAACAATTTGACAGTTTACACCAAGATCTGAGATAGCTTCTCTCGTTTCCTAACTCTGAATAATAGATTTTTTATTTCTCTTATCATTTCCTTATCATATAGATGTGAGATAATTACACGAGTTAGCAATAAAAGAGACTTAGCCCTCATATGTATAATGAACATAGGTTATCCATCATATCCATATTATTGTATGGCTCATGTTAATTTATCCACACTAAATTAATTAACAAAGTCTTGTCTAAATAAAAAATTAATCAGATTCTTAATACCCTTAATTTTGTAATATATTTTAATTTCTTAATTAATAAATTCCATAACCAATTAGATATAAAATATATCTAACAAAGAGAACCTCGGCAATAACAGTTCTTCAATTGATTTTCGCTCTTGATAGATTGTGCTAGTATCTTCAAGATCAAACAATATTTCCTCAGCAATGGTTCCTAATAACCAATTGATTAAAAGACCATCATTGTTCAGCCAAGTAGTGTGAGCTGGATTAGCTATTTCTTTGCCATCATATTGTATTTTCATTGATAGTTTGCCTCTCTCTGCCCAATGATGTTGTATACCAAGGCTGCGAACTAATGGGACCACTTGGGACTTGGACTTCCATAGGAGAAAGTTTGTTTCATTGAGTTTCAATGCAACAAGACTGGAACTTTGATGAAAATTTTGAACAGGGAATAAAGTTTCGTTAGAGTTGGCCGTGAGATTGTAAGTTTGCTTTTTTTTTTTTTGTGTATGAGGCGTTGATGCAAAGTTATAATCCCATTCCTTGAACAATACATGAAGAATCCTCTCCTATATATACTAATACACAAGAAAAGACGAATAGAATTTGGTTACTGCCACAAAAGTGCACAAAATACGGCACCTACTTTAAAATTTGGTGACTGTCAATCTTGTGAAATGATAAGAAATGATCGATACCTTCATTGAATGAAAAGAAGCTTATATAGAGCTCTAATCTAAGAGAATCAACCAACTTTCCTACTTACACTGATGAAAAAAAATAACTAAAACGGTGTGCATAAGATTACACTAAATAGAATAAAAGGGTGCATATATTAATAATTTAGTTTGTTTTCAAGCTCTTTGCGTTCGCGCCTTTTTCTCATGCTTGCACCAAATGCATGCTCACTCTCTTGCCTCATGCCTTTGTGTCACGATCACGCCTCTATCTTATGCTCGCGCTGTTAGATATATTTTAATATCTAATTGTGGTTGTGGGCTTTTTAATTAAAAAATAAAGATATATTACAAAATAAAGGGTCTTAAGAATCTGATCAATTTTTTATTTAGGCAAGACTTCATTAATTAATTTAGTGTGGATAATTAATGTGGGCCAGATAATAATATGAGTGTGATAGACGGCCCATGATTATTATATTATGTGGGCTAAGTCTCTCTTGTTACTGACTCTCACCCCCTATATAAGGTTGGATAGGGATAAAGAAAGAAAAAGGTTTCAGAATTCCATCATTCGGAGTCAGGAAACGAGAGAAGATCTTAGTGCAATCTCATTCAGATCGTTCCTGAGACGATGGATCCAGCGAAATCAGGTTTT
>CATIWF010182150.1:0-17972 GCA_949630135.1 Balakata baccata
CATGAAGTGGGACCCAATAGGGCAGGTGGGTCCAAAGTTTCCATTTTTGTTGAGGTCACATTTATATGTATTTGGTCACACAACTCTAGAATACACGACAAGTTTTAGAAGGTGTGGGCCTGTGCGGTTAAGAGAGAGGAAATTTCATCACAAACTCACGCTTATCATTTTATTTATAAGGTATTTCTTTTCTTTTTTTTTCATTTTTACCAAATGTTTTTTCAATTTTACAAAAATTTCACCATAGCACGTCCGCTTCTCACTACAGATTGAGGGAATAGAGTAGCAATTCGGCTGCGAAGATGATAGCTTATCTTGAACGATTCGTCCTCGAGAATGACATCGAATCTATACCAAAAGACACCGACTCCTCCAGCATCCGAGATTTGGTGCGTTCAACATTTTTTCAAAATCTGATCTTCTGCATCCGAGATGTGGTACCTCTGCTGAATTAAATCGGTTGCAGCTCTATGCCAAAATTAGTTTCGAGCGACGATGACTACGATTAGGACGATATTGGCTTTGACAACGACGATTGTCCAGATTTCTCCGACGTTGCAGAACCTGTATCATAATCAAATTCTTTCGTTGGGACTGAAGAATACATTGCTCCAGTATGGTGATTTTTTATGCATTTCATTTTAATTTGTGCATTATAATGGAAGTGTCTTGATTCTAGAAGGTTTCTGAATAGCTAGGGAAATTGTTGGAAGAATTTCGCAGGTTTAGTTCATCAGCCAGCTGCTTAATTTCTACTGTATTGGATGGGTAGTAAAGATGAACATTTTTATAGTCTAATGTTCTGATGTTTTCTACAACTTATTTCTGAAAACATTGGTGCTCTGATTTTAGGTAATTTATACCTAATTTTGTTTTATAGTTCTCATGATATACATGTGTTTGATGCGAACTATTTGGATTTGCTATGAATTTGCTTTTGAGCCAAAGAATTCTCTTTTAGTTAATGTCTTCGATTCTCGGCATGTATGTATATAATTATAAACATTAGTTAATCTATTCTTTTTCCTTTCTTTTCTTTTTTTTTTATAAAATCACTTGGATATTCCAAAGTATACTCAAGCTTCCTCCAAGGTATACTAGATGTATTCCTAAGGAATTTTCAAAAAATTCTCAATGAATTCTAAAAAAATACCTAAGATGTAGCCAAAAAATCTTTAAAGAATTATCAAAATATACTTAAAATATACTGAACCAAGATATAGTCAAGATATTCTTAAGAACCAAAATACACCGGAGATATACTGCATTTGTATTTTTTGATATATTTTGGAATGATTTTTTCAATTTAGGTTTTCAGATAGATTTGCAAAAAGTTAAGATGTATCCAAAAAATTCTTAAAGAATTGTCAAAATATACTCAAGATATACTAAATCAAAGTATACTCAAAAAATTTCTAAGATATAAGATATACCAGATATATACTGTATTTACATTTTTTGATATATTTTGAAATGATTTTTTGAATTTAGATAATTTTATAATATTTTTTAGTAATTTTGGTAGATTTACAAAAAATTTTAAGTTGAGATAATATTTTTGAAGTTTTTTTCCATTTTTTGAAAAATTCCTTGAGAGTTTGGTCTGTTTTGGGACTGATAATCTTAGAAACTAGTTTGGAGTTTTGTTTGATTGATGTTGGACTATGCCATCTGTTACTATGGAGCTAATTGACTTTTTTATTTGTTCCCAAAAATACAGTTGGGAAGTGTTTATGATCACGGTTGTACAAAAGTATATTTTAAATTTTTTTAATTTAATTAATTGATTTTTTTAATTTTTTTAATTTATTTTTTTAATTTATTTTTTAAAAAAATATTTATCTATTTGCTTTTATCAAAAATAATTTTCAAAACTCCAAAAAAATTAATAATACAAAATTTATTTTGAAAAGCTTTTTTTCTAAACGCAATATCAAATATAGCCTTAGTTTTTATTTTTTAGTTGCACTAATTTGATATTTTTTATAATTAATAAATATGAAATATTAATTTATATTTTTTTAATAATCCTCCTAACTATGTACAAGTATCGAACGAAATATATAATTCTAATCATATACTTCACTTTTTTTTTTTTTTGGTGAACGGAGAGATTAGATTGAGAAAGTCAATTACTTGAAAATTGAATTTTGAATGCTACAGTAAACCAGTAATTCCCACCCACTTACCCCATGCTTGCACAATCCACCACCATTTCATTCTTTCACAATGTTAGAGAACCAAATACGTGCAACCACCAGATTAATAGTTTCTGGAGCATGAAGTTAATACACAGGTAGACAGGCAGGCATGGGGAATCATTTCCGGCCTAGCCTTGCCAAATGCCGCTGATGTTTCACAGCAGCTGCTTGTCTGCAGCTTCCCGCGTCAGTGTCCTCTTTGCACGCCTCCCTGTTCTATCTTTTGCGGGCTCTTTCTTCTTAGGTTCACGTGATGAACCAGCACCTGAGTCCTGGAGATTTGGACGATATACTGGCCTTGCTTCTTGTCGGCCAGACCTAACATAACCATAGTCTCCCTACCTGCGATTGCCAATGCGGAGATTTGATGAATGGCTTAAGTATTCATCCAGATCATCACCATCTTCATCATCACCGTCTTCATATTCATATGCATGATAATCGTCTAAGTCATCATATACATTTCATGACACTCCACAATCAAAGGACTAAACCACGTAGCTCTGAGAAGCAGGCATACACTTTCCTCAAACATGTAATCCTCTATGCTGTTGAAGAAATCATCCTTAGTTGATAAGGGGGAAAAATTGACTTAGGACACCAATGTAAATAACACATCACAGATGATGAACTTTCAGTATAGTCATCTGTATAAGCCAAAATTTTAAATATTATTCAGACAAGTTAAGCAAATTAAAATTGCTTTCAACTGAAAGTAATGAATATAATAGCTACCAGCCATCAAGAGAGCGATGAACATTAAGAAACTCAAATGGATATTCGCACTGAGGGCAGGTTGGTTTCTGGCTGTATGAGGCCCATCGGAGTATACACATCACACTGCACATAACAAAAAGAAAGCCCATGAATACTAATCTGAAAAAATATGAGAAATTTTTCAAAATCAAATTAGACAAAAAATCCCAACTTATTAATGCAAGTACAAAAATTAAATAAACATATGATGTGTTCCTGCAATCCATTATGGACCTCACCACAGCCATGTACATTGAAAAAGATAAAGACTTCCCTTCATGATAAAAATAATTCTAGATTCATGGAATTATCATACAGTGCTTCATCACTCCTAATATATAATACGATAAAAAATGTGGGGCTCAATTAGAGCAAAACTGCATAAGAATGTCATGCCCCAAAAAGATTTGTGAGATTTGGATCACAGGTTGACCCAAGACAGATTATACTAAACATACCTCTTTCATTATTCCAGCAACCTGCTCAGTACTAATTTAAATCATTGTCTCAAAAGGCGACAGGATAGCAACGAAGTTTCTAATTAACTCCTCAACAGTTAGGCACAGTGTAAGCCTCATAGCATAGATGCAAGTGAACACAAATTCTTAGAAACAGAACAAACAGAAAATTAAAAAAAAAAAAATCAATTAGCTAACAAGTAAAGAAAGGGCAAAATTACAGGATTCTACATAATAAAAATAAAAACTAAATCCAAAAACATCATCTGAACAGCTCGTTGGCTAAATGAATGCGTCAACAATGCATCCTATCAAAACTCAGTCAATTTAATTCTCAGTGACATCAAAACCCATAATTCAACCAACAATAACAAATTGAAAGCCTGCATTATAACTCTCACTCTCTCAAAAGGTAAAAAAAAAGCATATTCAAACGTATACTACAACCAAAAGCATCATATAATCAAGAACAAAACATATTCAACTTAATCTATTATGGCACATGTCAAGCTTATAGTTCAAAATTTACTACACATACCCTTAAATCCTAATTGGATGGAGAGGCCACAATAATGAACCAAAATGACTCCAATTCATTAGCCGGAAGAAAAGGACTAAAATGGGTTTTACAGTTGAACCCCCAAATGCATGATAAAGAATACACGGGCAAGTTCCAAGATCCAAGGGAGGCACACCCACAAGATTTAAAAAAAAAAAAAACAATAAAACAAAAAGAAGTTGGCTGTACTAACCAGTAGGCTTGCTCGCAACCCTTTATAATGGCAGTTTCCTGAAGCACAATCTTATCCAAGCATATGGCACAAACTCCACCATGATTCCCAAACGGCTTTTCATGAACCTCCACCTTCGTCTGCACTTCGGCCAGAAATCAGAATCCCATATAAATGAATTAACCACAAATCATATCCAATTATTTCTCACGCGAAGATTAAAAAAGAATAAGGCCCGCTTAAACCGACTTACGCATATTTTAACTGTTGCACTAGCGACAACCGCAATTGCTTAATTTCCAATCTGAACACGTTAGTGATCGAATTATACAAATCCGAAACAAAAGAACAACATAGATCTAATCACTTCATTTTCTTCCTGGTTTCTCAGCTACCAAACACAAACGATATCAAAATTAAAGAATTTGAATAACAAATACAAAGATCAACTGGATCTGCATCAAAACTTAATAATCCCGCATCTGTCGCTCCCAGCATAAAGAAAAGAACTTTACCCAAAAAGGAAAAAAAAAAACGAAAACCCAGAAAGAAAAAATGGTACCTGATCTTGAATAGACAAATGGGTAAGAGAGTTGACTAGTTGTTGTTGAGGTTGATCACCGTCTACGAGTGAAGTCATGATGAAATATCAGTTGAAAAGAAAGAAAAATAAAGAGATATTGTACAACTAATCTAATCTAAAATTCTAAAAGTAATAAAATCAATTAACTGGGATTTGTACAAAAGTTAAATATACCAAAGAATAATCCTGTTGAGATTCCGGAGAACAGAGGAGAGAGGAGACCCTCTTTAGGGTTGAAAAGGTCCTGAAAAGAGGGACTGGTGGTTAATATAAAGCGGCAATTCAACCTTTTTCTTTTTTTCTTTTTTTTTCACTCCAGAGCCAAGTGGAATATTCCTTCTGGACAAAGTTTTTGTTTTTGTTTTTTTTATTATTTTTATTTAATCCAATTTCAAAGCAAAGAAAATGTTTTTGTTACCAGAGTTTTTTTTTTTTTGAAAATGTGTCATATTCCTTTTTGATATATTAAAAAAAATATATTAAATATTTACGCATGAACAAAAATAATTATTTAGGCTCTGTTTTTTTGCATAAAATATTTTTTATATTTTTTTTGTATTTAGTGTATTCAGAAAAATTTATCAATAAAAAATATTTTTCTATTCAACGAAAAAATTAAGTTATTTTTTTGGATAATGATTATATATATACTAATTAATATATTAACTATTGAAAATCACTTTTAATAGCTTCGACTACCACCCGTAGCCAATTACAAGCTCTGGTCACCGAAAAAATTTTTTTTTTAAATTATTATTTTATATAATTTTCTTATATACATAGTTGTAAATTAAAAATATCAAATTTTGAGATATTTTAAATATTTTAAAAGTTTTTTATATGAAAAAGAAAATAATATTTTTTAAAATATACCGAATTCTAAAAAATAATTTTCTTAAAATTTTACGTGTACAACTAAAAAATAGAAAATAAATTATTTTCTAAGATTTCATATACCGATTATTTTCTGCTAACAAATTAGCCTTAAAAAGTTAATTAGACAACCAAATTTATAGTATCATTATGTGACTTATAATTGGAGTATTCTCTAAAACTCAATTAATACAAGTTTAGAATAAAAAATAAATAAAAGATGGTACACTACCACTGATCCAATCTAGTTGGACTTGAGGGGAATTATTAGAGATATAAAAGAAATCTCACATAGGATAACTAATAAAGCCACCGTTTAGATTAAAATAATTTAAAATTAATATAATTTTTTTTATATTCATGCTTAGTTGAATGATCATAAAATATTGATAATTTATTATTAATTAAACACATATAATCAATTCTACTATATACTTAAAATAAAATTAGTTATTTTAAGAGTTGAAAATAAAAATAAATAAAAAATAAAGTTATTATATGTTATAATTCTTAACTACATTGTTAAAAAATATATTTTATTAATAATTTAATACATATTAATACTATATTATGTAAAATAATAATAGTGATAAATTAATTAGTTGAAATTAAAAGAAAATTGGTTTTTACTTTTTTATGATTAAAAATAGTTTTTAAATTTTATTAATTTATTATAAATAATTTGGAATAAAAAAAATATGGCAACAATCTCCCTTGATTAAAATCTTTGATTTTGAACTTTCCCACCTAGAAAGTGAGAAATCAAATATTTAAAAAATGAAGAATTTTGGTGAATGGAGAATTTTCTAAAATTTATGGATTTTAACATTTTTTAAATATTTAAACGATGAATTTAATATAAATCTATATATTATTCAAAATCTCTTGTTTAAAATCTCTTAATTCAAACGTAGTAAAAAATATTGTTATATGACGGATTCCAATTCATCTAGTATTATGGACTAAAAATTCATCACATATGCAAGAGTTTGCAACAATTTTATAAATAAAATAAATTTTGTGCAACTATCAAACACAATAACAATTTTGTAAGTATTCATTATCCGTTGTTGATATATTCATTAGTTTATTGAAAAATATTCATTTTTATATTAAAAATAAAATAAAGGTTCATTAATTTATTAACAAAAATTTATTTTTTTATAAATTATATATTCATTATAATTAAACTATAACTTATAAATTGTAAATTTATTTGTTATAAACTATAAATTTATTAGCAACAAAGTAAAATATTAATTACTTTATTATGACACATCCGCGAGCAAACTTCGAAAGGAAATAGGATTAAAATTCCCCAACTAGGACATGGCGGCTAACGGCAATGTTAGGGAGTCCAAAAATATCGGTAAAGGCCTCAGAAAGAGTTATATTTTCTGTTTAACTGTCCACCTATATTAGAAATAAATAAAAGTTTATTAATTTATTAATAAAAATTCATTAGTTCATTAGTTTATTAGTAAAAAATTCAAAACTAAAGGTTATTTCAATTCTTTGTGTATTTAATTTATTGGATATTATATTATTTTTTTATTTTGATCTACAAATATCAATCTATTAATCTTCTTGAAAAAAATGTATTATATATTTAATTTAATAAATATTATATTATTTTCTTTAATTATTTTTTAGTTAATGAATCGTAGTAATAAACTAATGAATATTTCTCAATAAACTAATGAATATTTATCAATAAATAGATGATAAATATTTATGAAATTATCATCGTGTGTGTGTTTGATAGTTGTATAAGTTTGTTTTATTTATAAAATTGTCACAATTTCTTATACGAATAATAAATTTTTTATTCATAATATTACATAAACATATATAAACAGAAGTCGACGATATAATTTACAACAGAAAATATGGCAATTTAAAATTGTAAAGATGTCCAAACAAGACATTTTAGATAAAAGTAAGCCCATCAATTTTCAAGCCTACAATCAATCTTCCCAACAAATATATTGTGAGTTTATTTTATAACATTTTTACAATGGCAGAAGATATATCCAATTTTTTGTAATTATTTATTTTTTATCATTTTACCATTTTGATAGATTTTTCTGTCTAAATTGTCTTTTATATTTTGTTTTTGGTGCATTTTATCCCTTAAAAATTTAAAATTATGATACATTCATCTGTCATAAGATGGTGTGGCATGCCGAAAAAACACATCGGCATATGAAATACATACACTAATCAATGAGCAAATTATGATAAAATTTGAATTTTAAAAGGGTAAAATGAAACAAAAATGAAGTTTAAAAATCAATTTAGACAAAAAAATAATCAAGATATCAAAATAATAAAAACAAACAATACAAATAACTGGGCATGTCGTTTGCCTTCACAATCATGAATAAAGTAACTCAATGTATGGGAATTTTTCTTCTTATTATATTGTTTTGTTCATAACTATGGATCTAGTTTTGGAAACTTGTTTGTAGTTGCCAATGGGCTCAATGTACTGGTTGGACACATAAATGGCCCTTTGAGCTTAGAAATAAGAGTTAGCATTTTGTATCCTTAGAGTCTGAAGATTTTAAATGAGTAATTTTCTCAAGTGAAGCATCTTGAAAAGTGCTCTATACTAAATTAGTGATGCCAATGAAGGAATAAAGGAAAAATATTCTCACTCTTCAATCTTTTAAAATATAATCTAATGGGTGTTAATTGCACAAATGCTATCAATTTTTATCACTTTATTACAAATTGCTACTAAATTTTTTAATTATTACAAATTGATATCAAATATTTTCACTGTTATAATTTGGTACAAAACCTTTCAACAATATTATAATTTAGTACCAAAGTCAAAATTCTAGTAAAAAAATTGAAGTGACATGTTGATCGACGAACATGACATGCTGACATGATACGCCCATATGCTGGCACGTCCTTTTATTTGACTAAAATTTTGACTTGATACCAAATTGTAACATGTTTTAAAGATTTAGTATCAATTTATAATAATTAAAAAGTTTGATATCAAATTGTAATAAAATAAAAAGGTTTGGTACCATTTGCACAATTATTCCTCTAAGGGGTTCTTGTTTGCATAAATTATATATATTGTAAAACCGGAATTATAGATATTTTAGTCATGGTTTATTTGCATAAATTATGTATTTATAGAACTAGAATCATACGTATTCTAGTCACTATAATATTATTGAATTTGTAGGCTTTGAGCCGATTTATTATGTTATTAACTTGGATGCTACAAATATTGGCATTCTTTCATTCTTTACGATTTTTAGCAGATTTGTATTTATTTCTATCAATAATTGCTAGTTTGAATTAATAAAATTATTTCTCTTGTAAAAAAAAGAAATATAATTGATGTTTGGAATTGTTGTTGAATGTAAGGTATATTTTGAATTTTTTTATTTAATTGATTAATGTTTTAAAAAATTTTATGAACTATTTTTTTCAAATCTACTAATAGAATAAATATCTATTTATTTAATTTTATCCAAAAATAGTTTTTTAAACTCAAAAAAATAAAAAAAAAGAATTTCCTAAAGTCATTTTTCCCAAATACAAAAACCCATCATAAAGTTGGCATTAGAAAATCCATTTGCCTCTCAATCTTCTAATTTCATCTTCATTTCTATTATATATTTAATGTGATATAATTTTCACTACAGATTTAATGTCATATATATTTAATGTGGTGGAAGTGACAGTTCGATATTCGCTACCTTAGCTACTCTCTGGTGAGGAGAGATAATATTTTTTTTATATTTTCTATTTTCTCATGTTTATTGAAAGACCATTTCTCTATATATTGATTATTGCATCACTAAAACAAGAGATACACAATAAATACATAAATAATTGTTTGAGGTGGTTCGGTACTCTTTTGTTTTGAATAAAATCTCAAAATTGAATTTTATGTAAAAAAAAATTTGTGTTGTGAGAATTATATTTCATAATAAGTCAATAATTAGTTCAAGTTGAATTAGTCGAGGTTTGATGCTGTTAGTAGTGCACAGAAAAACAAGAGATGCATAAGATTGCAAACCTCTAAACAATGCCCAATAACAAATCACAATTATCATTAATTTCAAAGTTTTTTTTTTTTTTAATAGAGAGAGGATAATACTTTTCGGAGTTCTTAAAAGTATTTCCCATCATTTTTGTGGAGAATAAATATTTTATATTGGTTCATGCATCTCCTTTGGACTTTAATAATTGTATTTATTTATTTATTTTAATATAATAGATAGGGATAAGTGACTTTAGTCACTTAGGGAAGAGATTGGGGACACATTAATTTAGATTTAAAAACCATATTATACAACTAAAAATCAGGCAATGATATATAATAACATGTACAACCCAACTTTTATAATTAAAAATTTTCCAACTTGTCTCGTTACCAAAAAAAATAAGAAGAAGAATAAAAGCCATTAATTATACCACCATCATAAAAGTGACTTTTGCGTTATTATATGTTTCTAGATTTTTTTTATTCTAATTTGCTTTTTAACATTTAATTATATATATATATAATGAAATGAATAATTATTATATATATATATAATAATTGCTTATTTTCAATTCATATTAATATTTCAAAGTGTATAGATTTTTAGTTAGATTTAATTCAAGTTAAAGCACAACATTATTGTTTGTGGCTATTTTGCACCATTTTATTTTAAAAAAATATTTTGTTCATCCTTTTTTATCTCAAGATCTTTATTTATTGTAAGTTTTTATTGCCATTTTGTAGTTAATTGTGTGCTGAATTCTACAGTCGAAGTAAACATTAAAAATAATGTTTGAAAATACAATAAAGTAAAATGCCTGCAAAAATAAACAGTTTTTTTAATTATTAAAAATCAAAATAAATATGCTTTATTAATTGGGTCATTCTACTGAATACGGACGTATCGGAACGCCAGCGTATAAACTATTGGATGAATATATATTTCATCTAAGTCGTTCGTTGATTTACAATCTCAATCATTACATAAATATTTTGTGATTTGAATCGTTCATTACACCTGACATACATGGTAATTTCATATATGGTTACTTAACTTTAACATTATTGCTAAGAGTGTATATCGGTTCAGTTTTGAACCGAACAGAATTTAAAAAAACCCAACCGATTAATATTCCAATTTCAGTTCAATTTAATCGGTTTTATTAAATAATTAATTAAATTTATATCAATTATAATATATTAGAATCAAATATCATAACTTTATTAATTATAATAAAATTAAATTAATTATCATAACTTTATCAAGCATAATATATAAGTTAGAGTTATAATTAAATAATATAACTTCATATTAAGATAAAATAGATAAATTATAATAAATTGATATAATCATTACTTCATCAACTACTATAATTATTATAAATTTAATTTAATTACTATAATTTTACAAATTATTATAAATTGAAATCAATTATCACAACTTTATAAATTGATATAAATTAAAATTAATTATTATAACTTTATCGATTACTCCAAATTAAAATTAATTAACATAAATTAAAATAAATTTTTATAGTTCATAACTTTATCCTACTATACATCAAAATAAAATATTACAAATTATACTTTTGTATCTAAAAGTTATAATAAATTGTTATATATATATATATATATATAAATTTGGTCGATTCGGTTTAATCGGTTTTTAAACATTTAAAACCGAAATGAATAAACCGAATTTTAAACGAATAACCGAACCGAATAAACCGAAAGTCAAACAAACCAAACCAAATAAACCAAAGAGCATTTGGTTCGGTTTTGCACACTCCTAATTATTGCAATAAAATCACATAATTTTTTTTCCATAAAAGTGATCTAATTATTATTTAATTTCAGTAGAGTCATTTTCAACAATTTTTAAGCAGTTAACAACCGAAAAATTCATACTAGCATTTCAGTTGATATAAAAAACACAATACTATATAGATAAAATAGAACGTCATTATACAGGTCAAATAAATATCTTGCATTCCAGTTAGCAACATTTTTAATTTATGATGTTAACATGAATGTTGAATTATAAGTATATATAGTGTTCTATTTGACCTATACAATAATGTGACGTGTTTCTTGTGCCAACTGGAATACTAACACAATTTTTCTAGTTATTGACTGCTGAAAAACAGCTAAAAATGACTTTATTAAAACTAAATAATGGTTAGGTGATTTTATATGACAAAAAAAATTATATAACTTTATTATAATTATATCAAAATTAAGTGATAATACATGAAATAAAACTCTGGCGTTCCGATATGACAGACATATCTTAAACTAAACCTTATTAATATGAATTTTCCATTTATACAAACAATACCGATCAATCTTTAAGTATGTGAGATCTATTTAATAGAATCTTAGAGCAAAATATTAAAATTAAAAAAAAAAAAGCATTATTTTAGGAAAAGAAGAAAAGAATATAGAATTAGATGAATGAAGAAGGGCAACAACAGTGTCCATGTCCCGTGATTGATAGGCAGAAGCTTGGCCCAGAGTCACATCCATCAATTTTGCACCCTTTGAGAAAGTAAGATGCACAAGTTTTAATTTTATATTTAATTAAGAATCTTTAATTTATTATATTTGAAAAAACACAGCTGAGAGTTATTTGCTAAGCAAATCTTAATATATACCCCAGCCATGAAATATTTGCATCATCAGTCACCCTATGCACATGATATTTACAACTAGTTATTTATAATTCAATCATATACTTTTTTTTTTTTCTTAGTCTGAAGTCAGTATTCATATCGACAAAATCAATTTCAAGATTTAAATTCGAAATTTCAAATTAAAGAAAAAAGCTGTCATCTTATCGCATTCTTTAAAATTATTTCTGTTACAAAACAATCTCATACTATCATAGTATGTTATTATTCTTGCTCTTAAATATATATACCTCACCTATAAATTTAGATTTTCCTGTTCATCTTCAACAACTCAACAGGGTTCATTTCAGTACTTGAGAAAAGGTTGTTTTGTCAGTTAATTCTATAAAAGCATACGATCCATTTTCATATTATCCAAAATACTCCACAGAGATTGTCAAAGAATAAGATAATAAGAGTAATAATTCAATTAGCATGTGAGTCATTAAACAAAAATGACAGGATTTTTTTTTTTTTGGGGATCTGCAAATGGAAATGGAGAGGAATATGCATGTATCTATGCATTTCAGGAAAACTGCTACTGCCTCCTTTTAAGACATTATGCTCACAGTTAGTGCTCTCTGAATCCTGCCACCCAAACAGTTCTATGCACAAGAACCCCACAATAGCATGTCCTTCCTTTATGCTCCCTCAAGTTGCAAGTGAGTACAAAATTTCAATTACCAATAATAATAACTTTATAAGTCAGAAATATAATAATATATAACAACATGAGCCCTGATTTGTTGAATAATTATTGAGTAAATATCAAACTATGGATAGGCTCCACTTACCAATGATATGTATGTTAAGTGCATATGCAATAAAACTTGGAATGCATGATGATAATTTATATACAGAATTTCCAAAAACCCTAATTTACATATGCCTAAGATCATTCATAAGCTAACAGATTGCATGCTGAAAACTGTTTAATAGAGCTGCAATTTAACAGGAATTTACGCAAGTGATTAAGATACCTAAATATGATCACTCAATAGCATGCTACTGCCAGTTTTTAATTTGATGAAGAGGAGAAAACTGCTCCTTCCCCGAAATTATCATTTTTTCGCTAGAAAGGTTGCATAAAAACAAGAAAAATAAAAGATTTATAATATTTTGAGCTCAGTCGTGTGATGTGAACACTATGGTTGTGTCAATCTAGTTGGAATGATCTAGTGCGTTTCTAATTCAAGACCTCAAATTTTATGGAAAACGGAGTAATCTCCAAATGACCCATATTAGAAACACAGAGAACATACATATAAGACCATTCACATTCAGAAACATGCAACTAGTGATAGCAGATAGAGTCAAATAAAGAACCCTAGAATTAAGGTTCAAATTGAAACTGGTCAAGTGAAAATGTATATACAGAAACCCAAACAAAGAATAAAATTTTTGTTTCAATCTCAGGACATGAATCAACAACACAAACACAAAGCATGTACTAATAATGATCTTTAATCCGAAATTCTTCCACAACACATCTCATTTGCTTCGAATGAACAAATCATGGAATGAACAAAGATCAACACGAGCAACACAAAAACAAATACTAAATCTGCCCACATATATAGAAATCCACTATGCAAAGTTCACAAGAACCAACAATTTCAATTGGCATGCATAAATAGAAAGCTTTAATATGATCAAGGTTCAATTGCCTCCTTTGGTTTGGTTGCAGAGGCACTAAGATCACAAAATTTAGTAACCAAGTTCTTAATTAATCATCTCCTTTTGATTACAAGTACTTGATCTTAAAGCAAAGTAAGTTACCAAAGGAAAATGTACTGTGCAATTATCTACCTTAGCTTCTAACCTTCATTCATAAAAATTATCTTGACAAGACAACAATTTGAATCATTAGTTTTTCTTTTATACCAAAAAAAAAAAAAAAGAAAATTGCTTATACGTAAATCGACCTCTCAATAATTATTGGCTTAGGACAAGGAGACATAATGGTGAATCAATGAAGAACCGTAGAATTATGTTCTTACACTAGCATACAACAATGGGAAAGAAACAAAGGAAAAAGTTTTCTTCACAACTTTGAGCGCGAACAGCTATTCATCCAGCAATAGTAAGGCAACAAATATTCTGAATTAAATATATATAAATCATGATGCACATAGTGTACACCATTATACAAGCAAAGAATCTCACAAAATGAAAAAATATATATATAAAAACTGATTGACATGACCCCATAAATATATCAATATCCTATGAAGCAAGCAATGCATTTTCTATAAATGGCACAACAAATTTTATCATCCCCTCAACATGGAAGTTCACAACATGACACAGAAAAAGAGCTCAAAATTAAAAAGTATTCCTTAAATTATGGATTAACAAACAAGCAACATCAAATTGGACACTAATGTTAAAAATAATCTCAAAGCACACATCATGCCAGCCAAGAGTTTAGCATACAATAACAAGTCATGGACACAGACAATTTTATCATCTGCAATATATGTTTATATATATAAAATAAAGTTATTTTTTCATTAAAAAAATAAAGAAGATGAAAAGAGAAAAAAAGGGATGTGTAAGTTGCAATATGAATGCCTTTAAACCCCATTAGTCATGCATGTAGTTTGAAAATGTAAAGAAGCATATCAAACATAAACATTATATTTATAAGAAAAATGGAAAAGATAGAATGATGATTTTCACATGACAAAATCTACCTATTTGTACAACTTAATGAAGAGATCCAATGAGGGACAACATTTGATGGACAGAAAGAAAAAGCCAAGAAAACATTAAATACATGCATCACTTTTAATCCACATAAGTCAACAATTCTACACAAAATAATAACCAAAAGGATAAGTCACATACAGTTGAAGCATCTCAAGGAATAAAATATCATTACAAGCCAAAAAAACAGCCGCAGTAATTATCATCCCAATAAGCACAAATGACATTTCTGCCAAACTGAAAACAATCGGAATACACATTCATAAATAGAATATGGTTGAAAAATTCCATACATTGGATACACACAACAAAGGTATCAGAAACAGACTATAATAATCCAATTTTCTTTAGCAAGTTCAGCTAATTAATCAAAACCTTAAAGCAAGTACATAATCAGTGAATCATGAATGAACTTTCGGGAGTAAGATATAGATGCAAAATTAAGCAAAAATCGATGTTTCCGAGAATCAAAACCAAGACTAAAAAGATTAACAAAAAAATGAAAATGATATAGAGATGGGACATACAAGTCTGATACTGAAATTGGGTGAGAAGCATTTTCAATAGAAGGATAGTAAGAAGAAGAAAGAAAGTACAGCATGTGTTGATGAATGCATGCAATTGCAAGGTTAAAAATGTTTAGAAGAGTGTGAAGTGGAAAGGACAACAATGTAATGCTCTTTCTTGTTTGGTAATAAATGATGTTGACATTACAGCTACTTCTCATGCCAAAGTCTAAAGGAGAACAATAATGATGGATTCCACATTTACTTCTAGTTGATGAAGAACTAACCTAACCAAACTAACCCAACAGGAATTATAAAATGCTGCAACAAAAATGTTAGCCCAAAGACAACCAAAGTATACATTGATTGGAGTAAAACAAATGAGGGATCAAAAGAAGAAAAACAATACACCATCAATGGGGAAATTTTACAGCAAAATAAACCATTTATGTGTAAAGCATGAGCATGAATAGTGGATACAGGCAGACAAAATTGCACCACATAAAAAAGTTTAGGTTCATGCCAAAATGTCCTTCGATGATGGATTTCAATACTTTACACTGTACATGTCAAACAAAAACCCCCCAAATGGGGGGAAAAAAAGGCTACAATTTCAAGAAAGCAGACTGATTTTAATTAAATCATAACAAAGTTTAAGTGATATCTCTAGAAGAAGAAGAGGATTTTTTCACCTAATCTATCTTTTTTATTTCTAAAATTTGGTACAGCAATTACTCTAATAGTAAGAAAATGCAGCTTCTTTGGCATGTAATGATATCCTCTCGGTGGAATTACAAAATAGAAATGGACATGAGAAACAACATAAACACCAAAAACTAAGAAGCTGAAAATTTGAAAGACTTGTGTTAATAAAAAGATACAAATCTAGAAAGATCAACTTACCAGAACCCTATGGATAGTAATTAGTGGACTTAAGGGAAATTAGACTAAAATCCCGATCTTAAAAATTTTAATTTATTGGATTACCATAATTTGAACCCCCAAGCAACCCACCACCAGATGCAGCATAAACATCCGATGGATCAATAATCGGAGACGAAGAGGAAGGTCCATTTCTTCCTCCTCCATCACCCCCACCGCCACTGGTAGCACCACCCAAATGTAATTCAGATAAATTAGGAAACCCATCTCTTGTTTCAACTCCTTGATCGTATAGGAACCCCTTAAACACATGGCCACCAATCTTCACCACGGCCTGGTATGCATACTCATCTTCACCATCATCCACTGCCGTCACTCTCACGCACTTGAAAACCGCCGGTGCACGTACTTGCCCCGGCAATGCCTCTTTAAAACTCGCATCTGCACATATAAATTCAGCAAATTAAACCCTATTCAAAAATTTCACCCCATTAACAACCCTAAAGCTTTCTTTTTTTTCATATATTAATACCTAAAAACTGTGAAAATATAATAGAAATGAACTCAAACCTTGGTGACTAGAGCTAGTATCAAAGCTTCTTGGGGGAGTGGTGTTAGAAGTTGAAGTATGGGAAGTTGTGGTTTGTGAGTTTATGAGTCTAGGTTTCTTAGCTCCAGAAGTAGACCCAGAAGAACCAGCACCACCGCCAGCGGCTGCAGCTGCCATTAACTGACGCTCCCTCCTCCTGGCCGCCGGTACCCACGTGCTCTTGACGTGAGTAGTACAATCATAAGCACGGCTTTTGCAGCAGGTCCTGCACCTTCTATGGCTGCAGTCCTTTTTAGCTTGGTTTCCACAATCTTGGCACGTTGTTGTACCAGAAGCTGAATTCCCACCGATACCACGGCCGCCGTTGGTATCATTGCCGGTAGGAAGCAGATTCGGTAATGAATTATTGTGATCAAGAACCAAAGGAGCGGTTTTCTTAATATTATATTGGTTATGGTGGTGAGAATTAGAAGCCTGGTTCTGCCAGAACTGGATTCCACTAATCTTATTGCGCCCGTTATTGAACAAATCTTGATCATCCATGTTTTGCGGCGCGAGACACGGGGCCGCCGTGAGAAGTGGGATAACACCAACACCCACACCAACACCAAGTGCAGTAGCAGCGGCATTCGAGGCATTGATTGGATCAGCAGCGGCGAGATTGAGAGACGCCTCATGCTGTTGATGGTGGTGGTGGTGGTGATGATTAAAAGAAGCAGCAGGAGCTACAACAAACATGCCCATTTCAGAAGGGATGCCATAGTTGATGGGTCTAGCAGAGCTGGGCCATGATGGGACGGTAGGCCCTCCGGCGGCGGCGGCGGCGGCGGTGGATCCCGCATTGAAGCCGAGAGAAAGATCGTCGGGGCCTGCGGCATGGATGCCTGAAGAGGAAGAAGAAGCCCAATCTGCAAAAGCTCCAGAATCAGAAAGGAGCTGCCTACTCCTTGCAGTAGCCACAACTGAAAATTTTAATTTCTTGATTGAATAATTCAATAAAGATCCAATCTTTTGTATATATGTGTCTGATTACTGA
>CATIWF010182171.1:0-14959 GCA_949630135.1 Balakata baccata
GGATGAAAAATTTAAGCATGGGCCAATGGCAGGGAGTAATCTCTTTGTAGTTATGCCTTTGCCTGGATTTGTAGGCCGTCTTGCTAATTTCCCTTTCCATTAAAAATTACTACTCCATGCCTAACCCTTATAGTAGGTAACAGCACTGGAATTGTAATGTACTACTTTCCTCAAGAACGTATCTGCATAATCTTTAATTCCATATATACCCTCGCTTTTGTTAGATATCTGCAGTTGTACGTACACAGAATGAGTTTATGTAGACTAAATCAATGGAGTAATATGTGGACAAAATAACTTACATGACATTTTTTCATTAGTTTGGTCAATATAGATTTGATGTGGACAAAAATTTCTCTTCAAACATAACAACCATCATCATATTAATAGACAAACAATAATGATTTATTTCCATTCTCACTATATAATTATGAAT
Source organism: Balakata baccata (assembly GCA_949630135.1). Classification (NCBI taxonomy): domain Eukaryota; kingdom Viridiplantae; phylum Streptophyta; class Magnoliopsida; order Malpighiales; family Euphorbiaceae; genus Balakata; species Balakata baccata. The sequence goes on from CATIWF010182171.1 coordinate 437, forward strand.
GATATTTATTTGTTTTTCCTACATTTCATCATTAGGTTATTAGATAGGGTGCAAGTTCACACGATGTGAGGATAATGATTTATCAATTGACTATCTTTTTATTATTATTTTTTAATTTTGTATTTCCTTTTGGTGCATGAGAATAATATGAAAGGAAACAATCAATTCTTAAATTATTTCTTATATCTCAAAGACCTTTCATAGGAGGTTAAATAAAAAGTTCTGATTTCAATAATTTTTTATCATTAAGAGCATTTTTAACGGTGGTTTTTATTTTAAAGAGCATTTTAGGTATAATAAAAAATATTTTAGTGCATTTTAAATGTAGATAGTAAAAAAGAAAAAAATAAATGGTTTTTATTGTAAAAAAAGAAAAATACTTTTAGACAAATGCACCAATAAAAATATGAAATTTTCATAGAAAATATAAGTGTATTAATTATTAATTACTATCAAAATAGATAGTAAAATTTAACTTTCTAATAGAGAGTCCAAAATCATTGTTAATTCTAAATTTTAAAAGTAGAGTGTATTAGAGATTATTTTGAAGGTGTTTGAAATTACAGTTAACTGTTATAAAAATAGGTTTGATTTTTTTTTATTTAATTGGCTGTTGTTTTAAAAATTTTTATAAATTTTTTTAAACATGCTTTTGAAAAAAGCATTTATTAATCTATTTTCATCTAAAAGTAATTTTCAAAATTAAAAAAAGTTAGAAGTATAAATTTTTTTTTTTTCTAAAAGCGCTTATTTCAAATGCAATGCCAGACAAATTCTTTCTTTTTAAGATAAAAGAGTATAATATAATTAAAAAGTCTATTAGAGATGCTTTTAAACATTTTTATGTTAAAGGAAAACTAGGTGATTGACTTCTAGGGGTGACAATTCGTAATAATGAATTATATTCGTGTCGTATTTTGATATATCCATAACATGATAAGAATCAATACAAATATGATATAATAAGCTAATCATGTCTAAAATTTGAACACGAACAAGATCCACTTAATAATGGGTTAACACAACATTGGACATTTAACATTCATTCGCTGCAAAAAAAAATGTCAGAAAGTGTGAGCGTGCTAGGAAATTAAAGTGTTTCCAAACTAAAAATGAAAATTTTGCGCTTTGATTTCTAACCAAATAATCGTGAATCTCTAGGTTTCTTTGACAGTATGCTTAAATTTAATCGCTAAAAAATAATGACAGTGAATTGAGAAAATATTAACAATAATGAAACTTGAACTGATGATTATTAAGCAAAGCTTCTGAGAACTTGCTGAGTTTCTTTCTTAGTTTGAAGACCTGCTCTCTTGCCCAGCTTTATTTGAAGCTAGATGGAGTAGATGAAGTCGTTTGGGCCTTACGCATGCTTGTCTTCTCCTGAGCCTTATCAGTAATCCATTGGCCTTTGTTTGCATTTCAAGCCGATGTCTCATTTCTAGAGGTTGTTTCCCATTTTCTCCTATATTGGGTGCTTCTTCTGCCACATTGATGGCTTACAGGCCAAATTTATAGGGACATCAGTTCAGTTTTCAACAGGTGATTCCTGATCTCTCCCCACTCCCAACTCAAGAAAAACCATATGAAGAAGCTATTAAAGCCTTGGTACAGAATTACCAACACTTGTCTCCTTCCTTAAAGATATTGACCCCAGCTTTCACAACTACATTCTTTCCTTGGTGGGCGGATTTCCTAAAAGAATTGCTAGCTACCTGTGCTCCTAGACTCTCTTTAGATACTTTCTCATCTTTCTTTCATTTTCATATCTGCATGTTTCAACTTGTCTAATCCATGTCTTTTACTGGCCCATTGTCTCCTTCTCCCAGTTAGCCTTTCAAGAAAGCTAAGATTGAGAAAGCTTCTACCAGTGCTCCCCTAGCCATGAGGTCTGCTAGAGCTCCAGCTAAGAAAGGAAAATCTACTCCTAAGCGTTCTTCTTAGAGACTTGGTACGAGGAGCATTTTTACCGATGCCAAAGAAAACCCTATAGATGTTGCAAACATGGCAGAGGAGCATGAAAAGATTGAGGAAACTGAAACTTCTTCAGATGAAGTTAGAAATCAGTCTAGAGAGGATGCCAGTACTGATCATTATGATGAAGACATAACATAGCTTGCCTTGGGCATAATTGAGGAGATAAATGCTTAAGAGAAGCATGTTACCCCTAGTGATATTTGTAGCCATGACTTGGCTTATGTCTATGCCACTCCTCCACCTTCTCTTCGAAGCCCGTTGTCCTCACAGGTATTTCCTTAAACTCATCTCTCTTCTCTTTTTTATCCCGATATGTCAACTTTTTCACACAATGCATCTGGTATTATTTGCAGGTTTCTCCCAGGGACACCTTCATTTTAGAGGAAGAAGTTGCTCCTAGGAGAAACTTGCAAATAATACCAGATGCAATATGTGAAGAAGATATGTTTGCAGGAGCACCTTCACACATTGCAGCTGGTATTATTTGTAGGTCCTCCATATCTTCTTCACATATGTCAGAAGAAGATATGGAGGACCTCTCATTTCTGAAGCATGCTCCATTGTCTACGGATGCCTTCTAGGTTCCTCCACCTTCTATGGCAAAGATAAATGCAGCTAGGTTCATAGTTACCTTCTCCTTGAGCTTAAACATATTTTCATTAATCTATTCCTAACGGGATGCCTTCAGTGCTGCTTTTGCTGTTCTCAAGTCTGTTGAGGCTTCTGTTTCGATTTTATAGCTAGGGTGTGTTCTAGAGTTACTGCCACCTTTAGTTCTTTAGAGCAGACATCTATCCTTTTTTCAGACCTAGCCTCAAAACTGGAAGCACTTCCAAGCCATAAAATAGAACTAGAAAATTCTTTGGCATTAAAGGCCAACTGCTCCATACAACTTAAGGATTTAGGGGCAGTTTATAATGCAAAAAAAAAAACATAGTAGCACTTCTAGCTCAGGTTGAGGAAGAAAAAGCTGCTAAGCAACAACTCATTCATCAAGGGGAAAAGATCAGAGCCAAGTACTCATCAGTTCAAAAGAAAGTGGCTTTCTCTAAAGACTGATATGAAATCTCATCACTATATGGGTAAGGAGTGGACTTCCCAGCTCCAGCAGTGTCAAGCTACTCAGTAGAGCATCCAGGAGTATTAGGTGGAGCTTAGATCCCATGATTTTTCTAGTCTTTAGCCTTTTTATACTCTTGACTTTGTAAATTCGGCATTATCACCAAGATTTTAAATGAATGCTTATTTTTGCTTTATCTCCAGTGTCTCTTTTTCCTTTGATTACTGCTTAACATCGATGATGAGCTTTGTTTGCCCTGAGGCTAGTTTGCTCTTTTGAGTATGATTGTGATTGTGGCTCAAAAGGAGTGAACCTTTATGTAAAATGCTTTATGTTTGATTTGATGATGAAAATACCAAATACTTGCACACAAAGACACCACAACCATGCATTTGCGTTGGTGAGAAAGGTTGCAAGTGAGCCAACCTATTGATATTATTGCTTGATGATAAATGATTGAATATATGGATTCATTGAACAATTGCATAGATGCATTACAGCCATGTATTTGTATTGATGAGAAAGGTGGCAAGTGAGCGAACCTATTGATATTATTGCTTGATGAACACTGGACACAGGCACAGATGCACCCCAACTATATATTGCATTTAGTGATCAAGGTGGCACTAGGCCAACCTTTAGGTATGCTGTGTGCTAAATCATTGTAGGACATCGATCAATTGAAATAGAAAAAGAGTGGCCCTAAGGCCTACTTATATTGATTGAATTTTATATGTACAAGATAACTAGGCTATTTCTGATAATACAGTGGCCCTTAGACCTACTAGTACAGCCTAAATAACTTAGACTATCTTTAATGATCTATAGAATCACTAGGGAAGCTATTTAGGTCGACCTATTCTCTATTTCTTCATTTGCTGTTGAGTCTATCATTTTCCACATGGTTGGGAAGCATCTCTTTAGGTATTTGCCGTTGATATATTTCTTATAAGATTCTCCTTGTAGACTAGATAACTAGTAGGCATTCCCAGGAAGAACTTGGTGAATTTTGAATGGACCTTCCCAATTAGGCAACCACTTACCAAACTCTCTGTCTTTCATGCCAATAGGTAGGATCACCTTCCACACCAAGTCCTAAATTCAAACTTTCTCTATTTGACTTTTTTGTTGTAGGCTTTAGCAACCTTTTTCTTCTACACTAGCATATTGTTACATACTTGAAGTCTTAAGGATGAATCATATTCATAAAATGCAGCGGAAAAAAAATTTTCAAGACCCAAATCAAAATATTATACATGTGCCAATTAAAACTAATTTAACCAAGGAAAATTCAAAAATTATACCTTTATAATTTCTTGATTTTTCTTCAACTTCTCACTTTGTTGGGTTGTAGCAAACTATAACAATCCAATCTAGGACTGTCTCTAACAATATCCACGCGAAGATGGGAGGATGAACTACTCGGAAGATGGCTTGAACATGCCTCAAAGTGCTAGCAATGGTGTATGTTCATATGAGAGAAAAATTAAACTCTTTAATTTTCCTGTTGTCTCCAAAAATTTTTCTTCTCCCAAAATTTTTTCCTTATCTATTTTCTATCTTTTGGAGTCTTTTAGATCCAAAAGATAATTAAAAAACTAGATCTAAATTGAAAAGAGAAGAAAATGAAAAGACATGAATAGTGCCATAGCCATTTTGGCTAATTTAAAGGGGTATTGGCGTGCTGCTGTGCACTAGCCTACTGGGCAGGCCCAATTGGCCTACTTGGCAGGTCAATCGGTAGGCCTGCCAGGCTAGTAGCCCCGTACGGGCCTTTCAACCCCCCAAGCTATTTTTCTCTGCGATCTTATCGCGAACCGATTAAAAATAAATTTCTCGTATTTTGGATTTCATCCAAAGCCATTTTAATCATTCTTTACATCTCCAATGCATGTGACCCATTAGGTTCCCGATTATGTTGGCCACTTAAATTATTAAATAATTTAAACAAGTCATGAGCAGTATCTAATAACACATCATGACTCCTAATTGACCGGAAAGTCTGTGGTTTGACTACGAACCTTTCCATAGACAACAATATGTGCAATTCGTCCTTTCACCATCCTATACCCCACTTGGTTTAGAGTATGGACTATGTGTCAGCTCCCACTAGACTGACTACGTCACATCTAGCCCAAGTGATGTTAGATCTTGTCCTTGTGACTCATTACTCTATTAGACATGTCATTGAAGACCATCTTCAAGACATTTCCACTCTGGCCAGAGATTCTCGAGTAATGATCCTGACAAAAGGCCGTTGGTATACTCTCCCTCTATCAGGAGTGGTGAATCCTCTGTTGGCTATCCAATTACCTTCGAATACCTCAACCTGTACCATCACCACCCTATAAGCGACCTCTATAAGGCAACAAGGAATGGAGTCAAAGCACAGAATCAGTATACAAGATATCCTTGAGTACCTCAAGTCTAAGGATACCTACTCCATTGCTATGATAAGACTATCATTGACATTTGAATAGATAATCCATATGATCATCTCGTAGTAGGAATGTACTTGACTACTCTTAGCAAGCATCTACATGTTAACTTTGAACATCTCATATTCACAACTTATGAGATCTACAACTTGATCCAATCAAGGAGTATAACATGTGCTAGTATATCCGGATCAACAATGTCTCATCTTGTTGATCCTACAACTAGGGATAATTTAGATATTAACATAGTTACACATAATTGGAATCTCATTATCATGATCCCATCATGATTTCCTTTATGCTATGTTTCATATCATAGACTTTCATTAATTAGTTTAAGATCTATATCAATTCATATGCAAATAAATACTAATATAATAAAAGAATGCCTTTATGAATGTGTACACTAAGTGCCTAAGGCGATTGCCTTTTGGGTACATCTCTAACAGTAGTGTATTCATTAGGAGTTAGATCATTTTGTTTGGCCATTCTCAACAATGGGACCACCATTTCCATAGGAATAACTGCATCATGGTTGTAAGTTAGTGAGAATGGGCTTAACCTAGTTGAGCTTATCTTTGATGTTCTATAAGCCTATAAGGTCTCAGATAGGATCCGATGCCAGTCTCTAGGGTTGTCTTCTAGCATTTTCTCCAGGATCACAATAAGCACCTTATTTGAAGCTTCTACATGTCCATTCGCGTAAGCATAGAACAATATTGAGTTGATGAGCTTAATACCATAATCCTCCGTAAAGTCTTTCATTTCCTCACCAATGAACATAGTTCCTTGATCTGTAGTAATTGTCTGAGGAATGCCAAATCTGTGGATGATATTCTCTTTTATGAATTGAATGACTTCTCCCTGTTTTATTTTCTTCAAAGGAACTGCCTCCACCTATTTAGTGAAATAATCTATAGCCACTAGGATAAATTTGTGGCCTTTAGATGATGCAAGATGTATCTTGCCTATCAGGTCTATAGCCCAACCTCGAAATGGCCATAGCTTCACAATTGAATGCAGCTCTACTATTAGAATTTTCTGAATGCCTCTATATGTCTAACATTGCTAATAACCTTTAGAATATGTGATGCAATCTTTTAGGATGGTCGGCCAATGATAGTCATGTCTCCTAATCAACCATCTCATCTTGACTCTTGCTTGATGAGCTCCACAGACCCTTTCATACACTTACTTCATGACCTCCAAGGCATCAGGGAAGGATAGGTATCTCAATAGGAGACCGTCAAATCCTTTTCTATACAGATCATCCCCTATTAAGACAAACCTATGTGCTTGAACATTAATTATGTAAGATTTCTCTTGCTAGGATCTACCAAATACTTCTTCATCTCTGTTCTCTACTCTCTAGCAATGTTGGCGTCTGTGTTAAACACCTCCAAGTTAATTCCTCTCTCTGCTATTGAAGGATAAAATCTTTTCTCTATGATAATGAATTTGTGCTTTGTCGCCTCTCCTATCTTTATAACTAAGGCAATCTGAGCTAACTCATCAGCTTTCCAATTCAAATCTCTAGGAATATGTTCAAACTCAACAGTATGAAAAGAATCAAGTAACTGAGTAGCAGTAGCAAATTAAGGAATTAACATAAAGCTATTGCATTTATACTCCTATGTTATTTGCCTAAGGACCATTTAAGAGTCTCCAATCACTTTCACGGTTTCCGCCCTAAGTTCTAGCGAAATTTCCAACTAGATGATCAAGGCTTCGTATTTTGCCTGCTTATTTGTGCTCTCATAAGCCAAACTAAAGGAAAGGGCTATCTTGGCTCCCCTTGGAGAGGTGATGACTATTCCTGCACCAACTAATGCATCTATATTGAAACCGTAAAACTTTAATACCCAAGGTTGAGCTTCCATCCCAAAACTCTCCAGTAGTGCCTCTTTCCCTGCTTGAACCTCTAGATAAAGATGGTCAGCCAAAAAGTCAGCTAGAGCCTACCCTTTAATAGATTTCAAAGGGAAATAAATTAGTGAGAACTCAGATAAGGCTAGAGACCATTTACCAATTCTCCATGTGATCGATAGTTTGTTTAGCATATACTTTATCAAGTTAGTTTGAGATACCACAAAGACTCTGGATTTGATGAGATAATGTTGTAGTTTGGTGCATACAAAGTATAAAGCTAAAAAGAGCTTTTCAATTAGTGAGTATCTGATCTCTGGTGCATTCAACATCCAACTCAAGTAGTAGATAGCATGCTCATGGCCCTTATTATTAGTTTGAGTTAATAAGTACCCAATGGACTCATTAGCGGGTGATAAGTACAACTTGAGTGGATGACCAAGTGTGGGTGGCATCAGCACTGGAGGGTTAGTGAGATATTCTTTTATTTTGTCAAAAGCCACCTGATGTCGATCTTCCCATATGAATTCTTTCTCACTTTTTAACTTAATTAAATCTTAAAACTCTTTAGTCTTCCCTACCAGGTTATCAATAAATCTCATTAAATAATTTACCTGGCCTAAGAACCTTTGGAGCTCTTTTTTATTCTATGGCGGTTTGGTTGCCATAATTGCCTTGGTTTTATTCTGATCAACTTTAACCTCTCTCTGGTGCACTAGTAATCCCAAAAAGTTCCATGCTCGCACTCCAAAGGCACATTTGAGTGGGTTTAACTTTAACTGGTGCTGCCTCATCCTCTGGAAACTTTTTCTCAAATGCTCAATATGCTTATTGGCCAGCTTGGATTTCACCACTATGTTATCAATATATATCTCCATATGGTGTCCCAACATGTCATGGAATATGGCATTCATTGCTCTTTGGTAGGTAGCACTAGTATTCTTCAAACCAAAAGGCATAACCAACCATTCAAATGTCTCGATAGAACCAGGGCACCTGAAGGCAGTCTTAGGGACATCTTCTTCAGCTATCGATATCTAGTTGTAGCTAGAGTAGCCATCCATAAAGGACAACATCTCATTTCTTGCAATGGCGTCAATTAGCATATCTGCAATATGCATCAAATACATGTCTTTAAGGGTAGTTGCATTCAAATCCTTAAAATCTATATAGAAACACAATTTTCCTTTCTTTTTAATAACAGGAACTACATTAGCAAGCCAATGCACATACCTTTTTGGCATGATGAAATTAGCTTTGAGCAATTTCTCTATCTCCTCTTTCACATTCAATTCCACCACTTTGGATATTCTTCTTACTGGTTATTAATATGGGTGGAATTCTAGCTTGATGAGGAGTCGGTATTCAACAAGATCTCGGTTAAGTCCTGGCATCTCCTTATAGCTCTAAGTAAAACAATCTTTGTATTCCTACAAAACTTCTATTATTTCTTTCTTTAGACATGGAGATACCAAAGAGCTTATGTAAGTAATTATCGACTCTTCACTAGTGCCGAGATTTATTTCTTATAATAGGTCATAGATTTGTGGTCCATTGTCCTCAAACTTTGGGGAAGCTGGATCAAACACATCAATTTGAATTTCTTTTTGCTCTTCATTTGGATCCTCTTCAAATATTACCTAAGCCCTATCAATTTCATGAAACTCTTCACTCTCTACTCTATCTACCAGTTGCTGCACTTACATCTTGAATATTGCTGCTACAGCTGCCGCCAACTCTTCTTGATTGTATGTAATCATTAATCTCCTTAATGATTGGCTCCCCGATCGGCCTAAAAGGCATAATGGTGGTTTCTGGAAATTTGTTATACTTAGCTCCTCCTTCCATATATATAGCCTTTGGTAAGTCATTCCTCTCCCTTCCTTTAAACTTAATAGGCCCACACTAGTCATCATAGTATATTGCTTCAATAGAACTTGATGAAGTAATAAAGGGTTTCTTGTCTTCCCGCACAATCTCTATATCATTTCCTTTCCAAAACATCAAAGTTTGGTAAAGCCAGGATGGAACACAATCCAATCCCTTCCGAGCAAAACATTATAACTAGTAGTAGAATCAATAACGAAGAAAGCAAAAAGAGATGTCTTACTGCCAACAGTGATGTTTATAATTAATACCCTAAATGATTTAGTTACCTCACTAGTGAAGGCTCAAACTGCCACTTCGGTGTTGATAAGATCATCAATAGTCCTCCCTAGAGCTTTAAGTGTCCTCAAAGGCATCACATTGATTGCTAATCCATTGTCCACCAATACCTTAAAGACTGGTATGCCATTAAGGTGGGCTTTCACATATAATGGTCTTATATGCATAGTCATCTCTAGTGAAAGTTTCTCTACAATCACCTTTTGGAGGCAGTCATTCTCAGTTGTCTGGATAATAACTTCCACAGTTCTTTCCCCTGGTGAGCCCTTGCTCACTACTTCTTCCTTCTTGATGCCCTCCTCCTCTTTTGACTTGAATATATCTGGAAGTGTTAGTAATGCAATATTACAGTGGAGAGTGATAGGGACATTACCTACCCATATGGTTTTTTGCTCTGGTTCAAGTTCATCTGAGCTTCCCATCGATTCTGTATCTTCTGTAGATTTCCTTCTAAACTTGGTTTTTTTAAATCTTTACTTTTGGTACTTTTGGTACTTTCTCATGTTTTTCTTCAGTGGGGTCTATCTTTTTCTTAAGTTTTACCTCTGCAATGGCGATTTTCACCCTTTTCTCAACTGTTCTTTGCCTCTGCAGCCTTTTTTTTTTTTTTTTAAGTTCTTGTCAATGCGTTAGGGAATTTTCTATATTGGATTCTATGCCACTACTGACCCATTGGTACTAAGGGTGGCACTACAAGCCTTTCTCTAGTGAATAGCCTTTCCTCTCTAGTTGAATACCTCTAGAGCTTAGGTACTCTCTAGATGCTTCTTGCCTTTCTTTCTTTGGTGAATATCTACTCCTCAAAGCATTTCTTTCAGGAATCGGCCTTAGGTAAGCCTGATCCCTTCTCGTGCTTTAGAAAGGATCTATTCCTTAGCTCATTTCTTCTTAGGGCCGGCCTTAGATAGGTCTGTCCTTTACTCTTGTGCATTTGGACCTTTAGATTTTCCGACGAAAAAAGCTCCTTAGGTATCCAAATCTTACGAATTTTAGGGTTTTGTGCTAACCTTTCATTTTTCTTTCCTTTCTTAGCATCCAAGAAGGACCTAAGTTCAAATACTATCGTATTCACCAAGGCTGCAGGTTGGAATGGGTTTCATCAATTCCCATAGCTTCCTTCTTTTTAGGGAACTTAAGTATTCCTTTATTGATTTTATCCTATATCAAAATTTTGAAACCCAAGAGTTAGTGTTATGATTCCAAGAATCGTGATACTTGCAATATGTTTTGCCTCTTAATTCCTCTTTAGATGGCATTTGGTATTCTGGCGGGAAGCTAAAGAATTTCTCTTTGACTAAGAAGTCAAAAATCTCCTCAATCTTGGAGACTTCAAATGTGTATTGGGGCTGGTTATTTGAGACTTGATTCTTATTCCACATGACTAGAGTCTTCTTTACTAAAATAGGATATACATAGAAACTAATGTTAATTAAATCAGCTATAGCAACATTAGGTATTACCTCTTGGCAGTATGTCCCTAGGGCTGTCTTTCTTCTATAGTTTTCCTCTCTAAGGAGCTCTTTATATTCTGAGACCTTGGTAGCCATCTCATAAAAATCTCTGAACTCCATCTCTTAGAACTTCTTCCTCAGCTCTATGTCAAGGCCTTTCTAGGCCATTTTCACATACTCTGTTTTGGGCAAGTGGATCTTACACCGATTCCTCATCTTCTTAAACCTTGTAATGAAAAGGTTTGCTATCTCCCTACTCTTTTGGGTTACTAGAGAGCTCTGCAATAAAAAATTTCTAGTTCGGCTCTATAGAATTGAGTATGGAATTGTCTATCCATTTCCTGCCATGTTAGTATGAGATTCCTAGGGAGAATAGCATACTGAGTAAAAGTTGTACTAATTAAAGAATTGGGAAACAACTTGAGTTTATAGCATGGAAAATTCTCATAGTTAGCTAACTCACTGCACTGCATAGTGAACTTGGCAATATGTTCCAGTGTGGATTGCCCATCCTTCCAGAGAAAATTGTGAAGTCTAGTATTATGTAGTCTATTGGGTAAGGGTTCTCCCTACCAATTATATTTGGATAAGGCTTGTGAAACTTAGGGCGGCCTATTTGTCAGAGGTCAAGCCCATATAGTTCTTGCACTGCCTCTCTTACTGCCTCTATATACACTAGTGCTGGCATTGGAACTAGTATCGGTGCTAGTGCATAGGTCTATATAAAAGTCAAAGGGGATGGTTGTTCCTTATTCATATTTGATCCATATGGTCCATAGGAGCTGCCTCCTGAGCCTCCAGTGATAGGTATTGATTCTCCACATATTCTAGGTTGATTAGTAGGGCTGATGTGGACAAAAAATATTTGATCAATAGCTCTAACATTGGTATGGCCTTTGGCCTAAGGCCTGGAGTCCTTTCCTCTCTAAGGTGAAGGGAAGTGTATCTTGCTTCAGTTTGAACTTGTAAGCGGTGTAAGTCACCTGTTGTTATTTATAAAGCACTGCCCCTTAAGCTCACTAGATGGTTGTTTAGTAGGTATATAGACAAGGTCTTGTTTAGGCACCACCACATGTTGCTTTAGCTCTCCTCTCTCCTAGGAGGCAAAATGTTGAGTCATCTTTTCAACAATGGCCCTAGTATGGCTCTTTGTTTGTTTAGTCATTTACTTCAAATGTTTGACAATACTAGCTTTGAACTTTTGAATCATTTCCTCTATCAAAGACCTGAACACATCAGACAAGTTAGAACTGTTAATAGGTAAACTGTTACCTGGTCCAAATGGATTCTTATTTTTTTCCTCTTTTTCTCTAGCCTGGTGAGAAAGTGTTAAAATTTCAATTTGTTCCATAATGAACGGAACTTTTCCTTCGTGCCCTCTTGTTGGAGCAACAGATTCTAAATCCTAAGACTCCTTAGATTTTTTTACTTCTAGTTTATATAAGCAGTAGCGATCAAACACGTCCCACCGAGTGTGCCAAAAATATGTTCGCTGCAAAAAAATGTCAGAAAGTGCGAGCGTGCTAGGAAATTAAAGTGTTTCCAAACTAAAATTAAAAATTTTACGCCTTGACTTCTAATCAAACAATTGTGAATCCCTAAGTTTTCTTGACAGTATGCCTAAATTTAATCGCTAAAAAATAATAACAGTGAATTGAGAAAATATTAACAATAATGAAACTTGAGCTGATGAATAATAAGGAACTAGAAAATATATGTCTTGAAAGAAAAATGTCTTTACTGATGAAATTGAAATATTGAACTACAAAGAGTTGATTTATAGCTAACATCTAAAATCGAAAGGAAGCTGATTAAAATTGCTAAGATTGGAGTTGAGTTTGACTATGTGTTGAGTAATTGTATCCTCCCTTTTGCTTTGTAGATACTTTTCCTTTTATAGCCCCAGGTTCAAATAATTGTCTGCCTATAATTTCCACTTTTACACTTTCTCTAACTCCTCAATATATAGTTGTTATTTCCATAATTCTCTCCACCATCTGCTATTTTGCTCAACTGACTATGTACTGCTCCTCATTTGCAGATATTTTATTTTTACTATTTTTTTCTCAAATATCTAGCACTTTACTTTATGAATATGGATTCTAAAATTTTTTTTATGAGCCTTGGATTTTAATGGACTTAGACCTCAACCCAATAGATCTATAAAAATCTAGTGTAAACAACATGGTTAAACTATAAAATTAGTATAATATGATTTAGTTAATATGTATATAGATTATAATATATTGAAATAAAAGTGTTAACCTATACGACTCAACACACTTAACATAATTAATCTATAAATTGAATTGAATTAATTAATACAATCTAAATAATGTATATATGAGTTACAATGTATCATATTAAATGTGTGAATATGATACGACACAAATTATTAATGAGTTAAACATATATATTTTTTTATGTTAGTAGGTCAATTCGATCACGATACAATAATTTTTATATTTTTATGGAATTGATATAATTGTAACGAATACAATAAACTTCAACATTAATCTGTAAATGTCGTATTAAGTTCATGTTGCGTTATTATTGCCATCTTTATTGATTCCCTAGAAAACAAGAAAAAAATTTAGCTAATAAAAAAAAAAAAATTGATGAATGGATCCTTGTCACAACTCAGTTACGTGAGCTTTTTGTACATTTTTTTTTTTGTAAAGATTGGGTCGGATATTCAATTCATTAACTTTTTTTTTTCTTTGTTATGTTTTATGATCAAATACTTATTAAAAAAGTTATAATTGGCAAAAATAAGAAATTTGAATGAAAAAAATAAAATATTGACCAAATTTATTTTTAAGTTCCTATCGTTTAACGAAATTGTAATTGTGTTCCTAACCTTTTATTTTATTTAGTTGAGTCTCTTATCTGCTATTTTTAATTAAATCTAGACATTTATTTGCATAATTATTTAGTCAAAATTTAACGGTTGTGAAAGAAGTGTTTTACACGAGCCATTTGTGAGCGAGTGAGTGAGGAATTAAAATAATAATGTTCTATTTTTTAAAACACAACAATTGTTATTAACCTTATTTGAAAAAATAAAAAAACAAAAATAAATATGCGAACGGTGTGTTTCGAAGTTTACGAGATTTTAATCAAATTGAGAAAGTGAAAAACCCCTTGGGGTCTCTTGCCAGAAAAGTAACTCCTTTCTGCAAATCAAAACGAACAAGGAGCTGCGGAGAAAAATTTGGAGCTATGGCAGAAGATCTGGTGCTAGACACAGCCATAAGAGACTGGGTACTGATTCCGCTATCGGTTGTTATGGTTCTCATCGGAGTTCTACGCTACTTCGTCTCCAAGCTTATGCGTTCATATCAAGTCCCTGATGCTAAAATCGTTAAAGAAGGGTAAATTCTCTTTGTTTCTGTATCTTTGTCCATTCATATGGCTCTCTAAGATGCGTTTTTCTTTTCGTAAATTTCAGGCAAGTTATTGTCAGAGCTCGGAATTTGAGGTCTGGCGCTAATTTTATACCTCCGAAGTCGTTTCGTGCTCGAAGGATTTATTTCAGCAATGAGGTTTCACATCTTTTTATCCG
>CATIWF010182187.1:0-13305 GCA_949630135.1 Balakata baccata
GAAACAACTTTTATGCCAATGTACGCAACTATTGCATATTTAACATGAATTTATTCATTAGGTTGCAGGTGGTGATGGAACGGCTGGCTGGCTTCTTGGAGTTGTTTGCGATCTCAGATTCCCCCATCCACCTCCAATTGCCACTGTGCCCCTAGGAACTGGAAATAATCTTCCATTTGCGTTTGGTTGGGTGAGATGTTGTCTCTCTTTAAAATCCTGTTTTACATTTTCTTCTGTTTGTGTCTTAATGATTTCATCAAACTAGCACTCAGGTCAGCATACACACTTCAGGCGGTCATATGTTCTTTTGTACTTGAAGAATTTTTCTTTTCTTTTTTCTCCAAAGAACTGTTCTTGTGCATTTGCATGTATGTCTCTAATTTATGAAATAATTTGATTATAATTGTTCTTCTGTCTACAAGTCATTACTAGGGTTAGAAATATTATTGGTACCAAAACTTTGATTTGTCGGATTTGGTACCAAAACTTTCATAAATGTTTCAATTTAGTATTCAAGTCACAATTCTAATTAAAATAGTTGACGTGACATGTTGATCGGATAACATGGCATGTTGATCGGATAACATGGCATGTTGATAGGGCTGACACATCATTTTATTTCACTGAAATTTTAACTTGAGTACCAAATTATAACATTTATGAAAGTTTTAGTACTATATTGCAACAAATCAAAATTTTGGTACCATTTTACAACTAAGTGATAAGGTTTGGTAGCAATAATATTTGTAATCCTCATTACTATCTTCATTTAGAAGACCTAAGCAGTGAAAATTTGAAGCAGATCATGACATGCAACTGCTTAATTTGCAGGGAAAGAAGAATCCCGGAACAGATCGTAATTCTGTGGTGTCTTTTCTGAAACAAGTACAGAAAGCAAAGGAAATGAAAATAGACAAGTCAGTTAACATAGCATTTTTTTCCCCATTTTCCTCTCACCATATGCATTTTAAGTTGTATTTCCATATTAATTATTTTGAAATACTGCTTGTGTGCTTTATCAGCATTTTTTAAATTCTGAAGAAACATTTCCAGATTTCTTTAACCAAATTCATATGACATTTCTTCATTAGTATTAAGCTAGACCATTAAGTATATTTTTGATTCCCAGAAATCTATTTTCGTCGTATAGATCTGAACTATTGAGATAAACGGGACAATGGATAAATATATATTTTGTGATTATTTTATTCATTTTATTTTTTGCTTTTCATGTTTGTTTCCCATCCGGCCTTACGCGATAAAGCTGGCATATTCTAATGAGGATGAGGGCTCCCCGCAAAGGTTCCTGTGACCCCATTGCACCTCTTGAGCTACCACATTCGCTGCATGCATTTCAGCGTGTTTCTCCAACTGATGAACTCAACAAGGTACGCAGCCTATCTACATTTGCCTTTGCACTCTCTGTAACTTGCTTGTGGGCCCTTCTACTGGTGAACCAAGCAAGTTACGGACTTACAGTGACTTGTGTGCATTATATCCATAAAAAAAGTGTACTATCATACCCAGAGATATGTTCTTAAAGGGATTGAACGAAAAGTCTTTGTTAAAATGTTTGAACTTGTGCCTTCTGCACTAACTTGAATTTCTGCTTCCTGGAGTTGAATGTTTATGCATTACTGTTTAGCCTCTTCTGAACTCTCACCAAAGGTTAACTTCTAAACTAAGAGAAACACTGGAAATCATGGTAATAAAGCATACTCCAAAACGTGCCATATGATAGTCAGCCTGTGCTGGTTGAGTCCTGTTTGACTATTTCTATATTTTATCCTCTTTTTTAGGATATATCATGTTATGTATGCTTTTTACAAGCAGTATTTTTGTTTCCTTAGGAAGGTTACCATACATTTCGTGGGGGATTCTGGAATTACTTCAGCATGGGTAAGATTTCTGACCTGGATAAGAGCATTAAATGATCATTCTTGCAAATTTATTTGATCTTATAATTTTTATTGATGAAAATTGCCTTAAATTAATTAGTAAAGCTATTATTTTCTTAATCAAATGTACCTCTAGAAGGGATGAATCTAGGATATAGTTTCAGGGACAGGGAGGGCAAACGTGCACATCTTATATTATATGCATTATGGGTCATGATAAAGGAGTAATTAGGGATAAGTGGAGGTAGTGAGGCAATAACAGAACAAAATACATATTGTCTCTGAAATTTTAGTGAGGCAGTGGGGGCACCCTTAATCCGCCCCTGACCTCTGGGTTAACAAATTTTCTGCTTGTTAAGTATTGGAGCAGTTTCACCAAGGAACATCTGATTCAATGAGTGCAGCTGTTGAATAATATATGTTTTTAAAGGAGTCCTGAAATTATAATTTCATACAACATATATATGGTTATAACTTATAAGCGAGAGAAGAAAACATAAAATCTGTGGTGAACATCAATTTCAAATTTTATTTCACAGGCTTGTTATGTCCTTTAGCTTCTATACGAAACTGAACTACAATGGATCAATTTCGTTGGATTTTTGTTGTCTTTTTTTACCATGCCATGGATTCTTCTTTTTTAGACCTTTTGGTTCTCAAATAAAATCAGTGGCATGACAACTACATATCTTCTGTTGTTAACAGGAATGGATGCTCAAGTATCATATGCATTTCATTCTGAGCGAAAGCTGCATCCTGAAAAATTTAAAAATCAGTTAGTTAATCAGGTATTGTAATGCCTTATGTTTTATGTATGGCAATGAGTTAATTCTTAATAATTCATTCCCATTTATTTAGTTTGCAGAGTACATTCTTGTGATGCTGTTGCATAATCTAAATTTGAGTTATTGATAGCTTTATTTCAGTTACTTAGTGGGATCAAATTCTGATATGGGATCAAATTCTGATATTTTATTTTTACTATACAAATTGAGATTTCACATTGAAACATGTTGGAAATACTTCAATGTTTATGACTTTTAGTAAATTTCTAGATGAAGGGTGTAAATATAAGCAATATGTTATGGATAAGGAATCATATTGCAGTATGCAATTGCAAAGTGGAATATTTTTAACATGTGCAGTGTGTTTTTACTTATTGTGTTGAGTGCTAGTTAGAGAATACAAAATGTAATTTTATGTCATCATCCACATATATGGTCAGTTTCCATAATCAATCAAGTGGAACTAATTGAAAGGAAACCCATTGACAAAGTTATTTGACTTTCTCTTTCACTTTCCCTTTGTAAGTTGCAAAGTGTTTTAGAGCAACCCCCACAGCCTCTTTATTTCACTCTTTACTTATATTTAAAAGTTTTATGTCATTTAACAACCTCTTAAAGTCAAACTCCTTATAATTTTTGAGAGTGATATTCTTTCTCTTCAAACTTAAGAGCAACAAAAAGCTCTTTATCAATATTTTATTATTTCTCTTTCCTTCCTTTTCAATAAAGTTGTATTAATAAAAATTTATATTAATTTTAAGAAAGTTATATTAATAAAAAATTTAGAATAGGGAGTGAAATAGAGAGTATTGTTGGAATGCAAACGATTTTCATATTTCAAGACAAATTAAAATAGGTTTTTTATAATATAATGGGAAGTGATTTAGGAGCATTGTTGGGAATGCTCTTACTGCTTTGTTCATTCTACTGTTTGAACAACATTACTTGACAGTTTGTGGTTGAATAGACTCTTTGAGCTTATCTTCCATCAAATTTTCAGGATAATGTTGTGAGAATTGTAATTATTTTTCCTAAGAAAAAATTCAGGAGGTGACTGATATACTTAGTTTTGTGGCATATGGCAGATTAGTGATGGAATTGGATATTTTAACTTATGTTTTTATAATTTTCTATCTCTATTGCCAGAGTTGTTAGGTTTCATTAAATGATAGAACCTCTTTAATGTCACTGAAACTTAGATCCATAAAAATGTCAAATTGCATCAGCCGAAAATTGGCCATGAATTTTCTTTAAGTTAAACACGAAGCCTCTCAGTTATATGGTTTGCTGTAAATCAACTTACTTTTTTACTGTAAAATCTTGAGCTACATTGCTTAGTTAGCCTGTATGAATGCGCAGTATTGTTCAATGTTCAGTATATGGCTGGATCTTGCCTATGCATATCATACATTATTCTCTGTAATAAACGCTGCTTGCTGCTTTTCTAACAATTGTCTATTTCCTTTTCCTTACTTTGGGAACCAGAGTACATATGCGAAGCTTGGTTGCACACAAGGGTGGTTTTTTGCTTCTCTTTTTCATCCTTCTTCAAAGTATGTATGAAAGGTTGCTTATTTGATTAAAGAACTATATTGTTTTTTTTCTGTCTTCTATGAGACATCCATTTTGACACTTTCATTTCAGAAAAATCTCAAAATGCTTTTCATCTTTATGTACTTGTGTTCAGTAGTTACTTTATTATTCGTCAAGGTTATATCAACTTCTAATTATGTTAGCATGTTTTTGAAATTTTAGCGATTTTGACATATAACTAAAATTGATTTTTCATTACAGAGATAAGCACATATTGATTTTTTTTCCCCACTTTTTTCTTTCGTATCAGAGTGATGCTGTAAACTTTGTTGTCTACAACAGTTAATTTTCTGCCAACTGTAATCTCCTTTTCTGTAATTATGAGATGCTGCGAAGTCTAAATTCTTCAACTTACAGCAGTTATATATGCTACTGCACTCATAATATTTCTCATCATTTGTTTTTATGGTTTTCCCCATTAAAATGTTTTACCAAAACATTTATAGAGTCTTGCTATCTGCAGGGAATTCATGTGTGTTTCACTTAGCCTATGAAGTTTTTAACCCAAAGAAAACATATATATGAATATGATATGTGATACATGCAATATTGCTTCAAGCAAATGATATTTCAAAACGGGTAAGAGAACCCGAGAAGTAATGGTTATGGTGTGTTTCATTGTCCTAGTTGGTCAGATCCTAGGACATAATATTTTGCAGGCCAATTTTTTTTCTATATCTCTATGCAAACTGTAAAACAGTGTAACATGTATACATTTCATTTTACAGGAACATTGCTCAGCTTATGAAGGTTAAGATCATGAGAAGACATGGTCAATGGGAAGACCTCAACATACCCCCCAGGTAATTTCAACGCGGGCGTCCATTTCTCTAATCTGATGTTATCCTCTGGTTTAAATGTTTGATCTATTCATTCCTTAACACTTTATCTTTCTCTACTACCCTCTTTTGTTTAACAGCATCAGGTCGATTGTGTGCCTTAACTTGCCCAGCTTTTCTGGAGGACTGAGTCCTTGGGGGACACCAAATATCAAGAAACGGCGCGATGTCGGTTTGCTTGTTAACTTGCATTAAGTTTCAGCAAGTAATTAATTTCTTACGGACTGATTATACTCTAAGGACACTGATGAATTACTTTTTCTCCTTTATTTATAGAGAGACCTGACTCCACCATTTGTAGATGATGGACTTCTCGAGGTTGTAGGTTTCAGAGATGCTTGGCATGGGCTTGTTTTGCTTGCTCCTAATGGACATGGGACCCGTCTTGCACAGGTGAGAAATATCTGTCAAAATCAGCACTATCATAGTTAAGATACTAAGGGTTTGCTGAAATTGCTAACATGAAAAGTAAATTCAAGATATATGATTTATGATTAACGATATCATCTAATTACTTATTAAGGATTTTTAGGGTTTTCGTTTTTTTGTGCAAGTAGATAGATGATGCTATTTCTAGATCAATTGGTGTGTAAATTATGACATACACCAAGCCTAGGAAGTATTAATGTAGCCTTAAATTTATGGCTTTCTTTTGGAAATAGGCACGAAGAATCCGTTTTGAGTTCCAAAAAGGTGCTGCTGACCATACATTCATGAGGATTGATGGGGAGCCCTGGAAGCAACCCCTACCAGAAGATGATGATACTGTAGAAGTTGAAATCTCTCATCTTGGCCAAGTCAACATGCTTGCTACTCATGATTGCAAATCTAAAAGCATCCATGATCCCTCGTCGCCAAGCAGTCATGACGAAGGAGATGAAGATAGCGAAGAAGATTCGCCTGAAGAGCAGAAGAAATTTGGTGCAGCTGACACATTTAAAATCCCAGAAGAGGTCGACATTGCTCATATTAGTTAGACTTTCCGAGTATATATTTCTTCTTCTTTGCTATTTTTATAGGCGATTCTCTTGATCTTTAGACGTGCAATTATTTTCTTCAACTAATATTTTTATCTACCAAATATTTTCACTGCTGGATTAGCATTTGCATCTTCAGCATTATTTTAGTCATGTGATTTTATAATAAAAAGCTACTCAATTGTTTAAATAAAACCTTAATGCTCAATAGACAAAAAATTTGACAGATTGGCCAAAAATACTTTTTAGCATAGTTGCTGTGAACTTGTTCCTGTAAAGTGAAGATTGTTCTTATTTTGTTCTGTAGTACTCTTTGTTAGTGCAAACTGCAAATGCGAAAAGAAAGTAAAAAGTTAACTGGAAGAAGAAACAGAGCTATACGGTTTAAAAACCTGTGGATTAATATGGCGAAAGTCAAGTCACAGGCAGTGTGGATATAACATGTAAGAAGAAGATACATTTCTGGTATAATATAAGAAATTGTTTGAAATAAAAGAAACAATGATATAAATATCATGATGTGAAGACAAAAGTACTATAATTACCATTCACCGAACAAAAGACTTGAAAATGCTAGCCCTCAAGCTGACTGGTGGCACAGATATCAAAGAGGCATAAATTCTACCTCAAAGAAAGGAAACAAGAATCAGGATGTTGAAGGTTTCTTAGGATTTTATCGGTGTTTGTGGGAACTGTTGCTGACTGGATAACTAGCTCACATACTGAGGTTCTCCCAGACAACTTTTAACAGCCTCATTAGCCTTTTGTGACTCTGCTGCTCGCTCTTCTTGTTTCTTCCTTTCTCTGCAAACCAAAGTTGTTTAAGCGGATTAAACTTTAAACGAACTAATATACGTGAGATGTATAAAACTACCATGATTTTGTCTAATATAAACAGATCATTTAAATATATATAGAGTTGATATCACAGATATTTATCATGCGCTGTCATTTTGGAGAATTGGTAACTCAATATGATACCATAACCCGTAATGAAAGTTCCATTGGATTAAGCCATGGGCTTTAAACTCTGATGTTCAAAAATTTTCTCTTGCTGGACTACAATCTGAAGTTATCATGCTGATAAATTTCCAAAACGATGTAAGAACTCTCCTCTGAATATTCCCATTTAAAAAGTCACATCTTAACAGCTTAATGCTAGATGATGGACAATTATTTTCAACCTCAACTCATTTAAGTAAAATCTTCAATTCCTTACTATTTAATGAAGTAAGAGAAACTGATTACAAACAAAATTAACAATTTCCCTTTTTACCTTTCCACGTACTCCTTGAGTAACTCTTTTGCTTGAACCAATTTGGACAGTAGGTTGCGATACACATCAAGGTCCCGATCCAGACTTCTTTTATTGACATTTAATGCTGCACAAAGCTGTTCAAAAGCAGTGAAAAGAAAGATGTCAACCATCAATTAAAAATCTTTGTTTCTTATGACCATTCATTACAATAAATGATATTTGGCAATGTCGAATTTTATCAGAGCAAAGACTGTCCATTAGTGACTCATCAATCCTTTGAACCCAAGTTGCTTAAGTAAAACAATTAAGTATGTATCATTGTAACTAAATAAGGAATCCTGCCATTTGTAACTACACCTACCAAACCTAACAAAGACTTTGATCTAGAAAAGGGTGTAAAAGATTATACAGTTGGAAAATAATGTATTATAATTGTTGTTACTAACAGATATAAAAAAACAAATCATTCACATTTTGAATAAATCTAAGAATTCCAACCTTCTAATGTAATAATAAGTCAACCATTAAATAATACAGATTATATGGAAGAAATGCAAGATCTAACCTTTTCTAATACTGTGGGCTCAGTAGCATTTGAAAGTTCTAAAAGACGAAATAGCCCAATGGCAAAGAAACGGCTGTAGCTAAAACTCCCACTAGCAGCCCTTGTCGCTATGTCCTTCAATATTCCCTCAACTTCACCGTCTCTGGATGCAAAGTCAACCAATGAAGTGGAAGTCTGTGACCGAGCCCACTCTTCCAACTTTTTTGAATCATTTCTATAGTGCAGCAATGCACAAAATTATACAAACAATTAGTAAGCCTCTCTCTTAAATCACTGAAATATAGATGAAATGTCAAGCAAAATGATGTAACACCCAGAGTAGAAGAGGTAGTATCATAGGTTACCTAGAATTTCCAAGTTACATTTTGCTTGATCAAAAGATAAAGGCATCAAAAAGAAAAACAGTTCACATGGAAGGCAAACCTATATTGCTCAGGTTCCTCCTTCAATGCCTTTATATATGCTTGAAAAATGGCCTCTCTATCCTCATCACTTGGGTATCCTTCCATGAGTTGATCATAAACAGTAACAAAACCAAGGGCAAAGACCGGATCATAACTGTATGTCCTCTTGTACCTCATCAAATGCTGCTGAACAATCAGCTCTTGTAGAACGTTATTATAGATACTTGGAATCGGTTTCTTGTATGCCTTAAGAAAATTTAACTTGGTCTCAGATACAGTGGGCAAATCTGTAACCCAATCCCAAATACATTTCTTAATCAAGTATGCCATTCATAGTGAAATCCACAAACACGAGAGAGAATTTGTTTGTACTTCTAATTCTTCAGCATCAAATGTCAGCATTGAACTTAAGAAACTACAATAGACTTTTCTCTCTTTAATTATGATAAATCAGTCATAAAACTAGTCTTTCTTCATTATGAAAAAAAAAAAGTCATAATTAGTCTCTCCAACAGTCTGAGATATGAGAGATCCCGTATTAATTATGACTAACAATCGTTCAGAAGAAATTAATTCAAAATGACGCAATCAGTAAGCAATAGAAATATAAAGCCTTTTACTTTTTCTGCAGTCCCTCAACACCAGAAAATAAAAAATCATAAATGGTTCAGAAAATACAGTTCTTAAACAAGTCTATGATTCAAAGTTAAATCCATAGATATGAAAAGACAAAATCCTTGACTTCTAATTCTTCAGCATTGCAAAATTAAGAATAATGAACTTTTCTCTTTAATTATGATTATATCATTCCTAAAATTAGTAACTTCAACGGTTTGAGATATGAAAGAGCCTATATAATATAACTAATAATCCATGAAAGGTAGGTAATTCATATTTCACAGTGATATAAGAGAAAAAATGCAATCATAAAGCAATTGAAAAGACAACTCTTTCTCATTTCCACAATTCCTCCCTACCCACAAATAAAGAAGGTCTAATAGAACTAGGGTGTTAAAAAGAAATAAGAAATGTAAAGAAATAACCTGCGGCAGTGGACAAGCAGTGGATCAGCATTGGAGAAGCAGAATTTGAGGCTCTAACGCCTACATAATGGCAAGAAAAACCCACACGGAAGCGGAACGAATCGAAATTCGAAGCCAAGGAACGCGTAGAGAAAGCGAAAGCTTTTCTGTTAGTCGACGATTGTGCTATTGCAGAGAATGACACTGAAGTCACTGCCGCCATTGGATGTATGAATCAAGAATTAAGAGAGAAAATTTTCCAGGAAAGTTTCTGTATCATAAAGGAAAGGGAAAGAAACTGCAAACAAAGATTAGAAATTGGATTCCGTAACATGAATCTTTAGTAAGAAAAGGAGGGAAAATGAGGTTGGAAAAAGGGGCTTATCCAATCCCAGAGAATTGAACTGAAGTTGAAGTCGAAAACGGCAAAATTAGATTTTTGTCAGGTTCAGAAGATAGCCGCTAAGCTTTTGACACGTTTTATTGTCTTTCTTGTTTTCTCTCTCTTATTTGTGTGGCTATGATGCCGCCTCTTCTTTTACATTCAACTACGTCGTTTTCATTTTTTAAGGATATATTTTGCATATTAAGAGCATCTAGCTCTTTATTTTAAAAAATATCTTTAGTGATAAAAAAGAGTCTTTTTGGAAGAACTATTTTTTATTAAAGAAATTTGGTACCAAACTCATTATTAATTACTATTTGATTTTTATATAATTTTTTTTATATTTTTATTAATTTACTTCGTTTTATTGTGATATTTTATTTATTGTAAAATATAAGAATATATGTTTATCTCAAATTTCATCAAATCACTAATTTATTTATTATTTAAAATCACATATAAAATAGAGATAACATATATTTTACGACCATTTTATCTGCCTCATCTGTTTTCAATCATTCACGTACAATACACATGATTTTTAATAATCGGATTTATTATTAAATAATAATAATAATATCAATTAATTTTAGTTACTTTTAATTATCATGTAATTAAATCACATTTTATTTAAATACTAACTGTTGTTAATTATATTTGATTCTTATATTATACTATATATAAAAAAAATCATATCAAATTATCTATTTCATTAGCTATCTTTCCCATTATGATTGATAGTAAATAAATTATCCTGTCAGTTATATTTTTTTTTTATCATGTCTTTCTAATGTTTTTTATTAAATTAATTTTTTTATTTTTAATATTAGTTATCTGTTTTCTTATATATAAAATATAGTTACCTAATTCTAATAAAATTGAACTTATAATTAATGAATTATTAATATTATTCATTGATAAATTAAATTATTAAATGATAAAATTAATTCAATTAACTAATATAATAAGATTTTTTTTTGGTAAATTTGCTTGTTCCCTCTATTTCCACTTTTATATATATTAGTTTTTCATTAACGTGCATTGCACGTGATTATTAGATATTAGACTCATCATTAATTACCATTTGGTTTTTATATAAAATAGAGATAATAAGTACTTTACATTCATTTTATCTGTCTCTCTAAATTACTAATTTGTCTATTATTAAGAGTCATATATAAAAAAGATGTGATAAGTATTACTTCGAATAATAATATACTATTGTTTTCTTAATATTTTTTGTTAAATTATTCATCAAATTGTTTTTTCCTCATAATTTTATATTTGCATTTAAAAGTCAAACATCTTTGGATACATGATAAGTTTATTTATTACGACTTTAAGTGAAGCTTTCATGATAAAGATGGTAATGAATTATATATACGTGTACTTAATTTAATTTTTTTATAGTATGAGAGAAAAAGCATTTTAAAGTATTTTTAAATATAAAAAGTAAATTTTTTTTTATAAATCCAATAGACTCTTTATATATATATATATATATATATATTTTATTTTACTTTATTATATACAAATTAATATTATAATTTTTATTATGAAGAAAAAGAAAAATATTTTAAAAAAACACACAACTAGAAAAATAGAACATGTATATACTTGAGATTCATTAATTATAGTTGAAATAGAGAGAGTGAAGTTTAATTCTCCATATGTAAGGAACCAAACTCTCTTTTTTCTAAATGTTATTTTTATTTATAAAATGACTCTTTAAAATAATAAAATATAATCCAAATAAAAAGTTCATTGGAGATGCTCTAATTGCATAGATAATTATTAAACTTTTTATCATAATATAGTAAAATCACTAAATTTTGAACTTGCAAAAAAATCCTCTCCAACCTTTTTTTTATGAGTTTGCTGCTAAAATACTGCCAAAGTCACCCAGTGGTGCTCAATACTTTGTGACTTTTATTGATAACCATTTGAGGAAGACGTATACTTTAAAGATAAAAGATCAAGTGTTGAATATCTTTAAAGAGTTTCATGTCTCAATGGAAAGAGAGACTAGAAAGAAGCTGGAATGCATCCAAATTGACAACGATGGCGAATACACTAGATCATTTGACACTAGTGTACTATATGTATCGGTTGTTTTAGACTATATACAGCAGTTTTCAGGAGTCGCATGTAAACTGGAAACTGTTGCATATAAGTCATATGCAGCAGTTGTTTACAAATAACTGCTTTATATAGTTCAGGTTTATGCTTTTGTTGTTTGTAAACAACCAATGTGTATGAGCTAACATTATGCAATAGTTTTATAAACAACCGTTGCCTATGAGGTTTTTTTTTTTTACACAAGTTCATATATATCTCAATCACACCACATATTTATATATTCTTGCTTCATATATATCTCAATCAAGAATTAGTGACAATCATATTAAATAAAAAGACTCAAATATGTTATAAATATTAACACTTGATCAATTAATATTACAAAGTTGTACATAATTCAATAAATCATGTATGATTTGATAAATCATGTATGATATCTATCAAGTCCTAGAATAATTCGACATTAAATCAATGACATTATAAATGGGCAAATAAAAATATAGGACATAGCTAACCAATAAGGGTATTAGAGGAACCATGCACCAACCAATTACAATTCCTATTATTGCTGCTACAATAACATTAGTAACGGGATACCCCGCAAGTAAAATAAAAAATAGAAAAGGGTGAAATTCAAACTATTTAACCAATATCATCCACTAACAATTGGTTAGATAGGATTCAAATAAGATATCGACCGATTTATAAAAAAAAAAACAGCAGCATAAAGAATGTTGCAAGCTTCGCAACCATCTTTTTCCATCTAAATCCTGAAAGGAGGATATTGTCAAAGGCAAGATTTCATTAAATGGAAAAATATTGAGAAATAATATAGCATTTAATATCTTTTGACTCATTTACAGTGATAGAAAACTGTTATAACTAAATGTCATGATAATATGAAATGAAGCTTAGGCAAAAAGAAAACAGATTACTAAAATTCATTACCTAAGGTCTTAATTGTAACATGTAAGTATGGAGAAAAACTAATATGGGTGAAGATAAAGCTCCTAGAGATAAGAGCACAAATTTCAAAGAAATAAGACTGTTGGATATAAACATGTTGATTGCATGAACTTATACATCTTGATTCAACCTTTTAGCATATAATATCAGCATTAGACAGTGTAATTAGTAGAATACTCGGTATGTAATAACCTCCACTAAATTTATCAACACAAGGTATCTAAAGTGTATAAAATCCCGATCAACATCTCTGTCTCATTGAGCTTCGCCTTTGGAAAAAGGCTACTCCACCCTGGTTGTATATAGAAGTTGTCATTATTTATCAGTAATAGCAAAAATTCACAAGAAAAAAAATTGATAAGATAATAGTTTGTAAAAGACTCAACAATAACCAAAGAGATAACAACAAAGAAGCTAGAAAAGAATCATTATTAATGTGAGTGAAACATAAATATGATCATGTTATCCATAAAAGCCACAAATTATCAACAATTGCAACTGACCTGGAGTTCGTAGGAAATTAAGGTGCTTGAG
>CATIWF010182205.1:0-46412 GCA_949630135.1 Balakata baccata
TATGTATGTATGTATGTATGTATGTATGTATGTATGTATGTATGTATGTATGTATGTATGTATGTATGTATGTATGTATGTATGTATGTATGTATATATAGAATTTAGGAATACACAACTGTCTAATTGCTACATTATAGGAACATTAATTGCTATATTTTAACAACAATTTACACAATTAATATGGCAATAAATAATTCTAGTCCGCACTATCTCACGAAAATATGCACTAGATATTCTTGAAGAAATAAGCATATTAGATTGCAAACCTGTGGACACTTCTATGGATCCAAATGTTAAGCTTCTTCTAGGTCAAGGGGAGTTACTAAAAAATCTTGGATAATATAAGAGATTGGTTGGTAAACTACTAAACTTAATTATTTCACTATCACATGCCCAGACATTTACTTTGTGGTGAGTGTGGTTTGTTAGTGTAATCAACAAAGAGTTTGGAGAATTTGGTGATATTCTTATTGATAATAATCATACATATATTTCTAGTTCTATGAACCATAGAATAGGAAATAAATATACATAATAGGAAATAAATCTTTATCTATTCTAATCACATAAATCAAGCTAATTAAGAGAGCTTATTACAGCTGTACATTACAACACTCCGCCTTTGTTTGAGCATAGATATCAAGCATGCCAAAGTTGTTGCAAATGTAAAGAACTCGAGCTCCATTTAGAGCTTTTATGCAATATCTCCAAGTTGTTATCCCAGTCTTTACATACTCTGTTGAACTTAAATTTTGTTGCACCCTTTCATGAATGAAATGACAATAAATCTCTATACGTTTAGTCCGTTTATAAAAGATTGAATTGGATGTGATATAATTGCAACTTCATTATCACACCATAATGTTTCTAGTGTTGAGAACTTGAAACTAATCAATTCTAAGAGGTGAAAGATTCACATTATTTCACACGTGGATTGAGCCATGACTCTGTACTCTAATTAAGCACTAGATCGAGATACAACATTATGCTTCTTGCTTTTCCACGAAATTAGATTACTACCTACAAATACACAATAACCAATAGTCTTCAATTAAATTTAGAACCTGCACATTTGCACCAGAAAAACACTCAATTTGAGTATGACAATAGTTCGTATACAACAAGCCTCGTCTTGGAGCCCTTTTCAAATAGCACAAAATCTGTTCTAGAGCTATCCAATGATGAATTGTTGGAGTAGACATAAGCTAACTTAAAATACTATAAGCTATATCTTGATGAGTTACTGTAAGATAATATAGTTTGCCAACCAATCTCATATATATCTCTAGCTCTTCAAATACATCTCCATCCTCTGTGAGATTAAGGTTAGGAGTCATTTGAGTACTACGTGGCTTGGCTCCCAACTTTCTTGTTTTAGTCAGTAAATCCAGGAAATACTTTCTCTAAAACAAAACAATGCTTTTATTGCCTGAAATTTCGATTCCTGGAAAATACTTAGGCACCTAAAACCTTCATATTAAATTGACTTTGAAGAAACTCCTTTAGAAATGAGATCCCTTGAACATTGCTTCCACTGATAATTATATCATCCATATAGACATCTAGAAGTATAATCCCCCCAAATGCATATTATCTATAAAAGATGATATGATCATATTTGCTCTTAAACATCCCAAATGGTTCCACAACTTGATTGAACTTGCCAAACTAAGCACGAGGACTCTGCTTCAAACCATACAGAGATTTTTGTATACTTTCCCTGACTCCCCTTAAGCAGCAAATCTAGGTGGTTGTTTGCTCCTTATACACCTTATAGAGATCACCATGCAACAATGCATTTTTAATATTTAGCTAATAGGAGGGCCAATCATACACAACTGTGAGAGAGATAATTAAGCGAACATAAATCAATTTGGCAATAAGAGAAAAGGTCTCAAAACAATCCACTCCATAAGTCTGTGTGTAGCCTTTGACCCCCAGTTGAGCCTTTAGATGAGCTACTGATCCATCATAATTAAATTTGAATGCAAAGACCTACTTACATCCTACTGCTTTCTTGCCAACATAATAAATTCACCAAATTCCAAGTATCATTGTCTTCTAAGACATTCATTAGCCATGGTGAGACATTGCTTCACTAATAGTTTTAGGAACAAAAATTGAATCCAGAGATGCGATAAAAGAACAAGATGATAGTGAAAAATGATTATAAGACATAAAAGAAGAAACAAGATAAGTACATTGATGTTTACCTTTCCGAGGAGCAGTAGAAAGGTCATCCAGATTGACAGATTGGGGGATTGGATTTGACAGCGAAGGATTTGGTGCAATTGGTGTAGAACATGGTTTTGAGGGAGAAGTTCGTTGGGAATAGACTTGTACTATAAGAGGCATGGGCCAAGGCGGGACATACTCAACAGGATTAGGAACTGAACAGGTAACTGAATAGATTAACAAATCATCTTCCCATTAACTTTTGTAAGATCTTGATGAAGAAAATGGAGTATTTTCATGTGAATTACACCAATGGTACTCTAATTATCTACCTCGTAATAACTCATTACCTAAAATATTATTTGTAACAGAAAACTCCTTAAACTTTAATTTTGTAACATAAAAGTACCTGCCATCTAAATTTGTTAAACCATTTAACGGAATGCTAACGTGGAGTTTCCGCGTATAAATGCCACATGTACAAGATGGATCTCACAAAAAATTTTCACCATTTAACGAAACGTTTGATTTTATTTGGTTTGAGGAAAAGTGATGAGAAAAGTGAAAATTTTTTGTAGGACCCATTTTGTAGATATGGTATTTACACGTTGAATTTTTTTGCTAATCTAGAAAGTCCACGTCAGCATTCCGTTAAATGGCATTTAACAAATTTTGATGGTATGTACTTTTATGTTACAAATAATAGTTTAGGTATTGAGTTATTGTGAATTAGATAATTGGTGTATCATCGGTGTAATTTACCCAATATTTTCTATAGTCGAAACAAGATATCTATTAAGAGTAGGACAATAACACATATCCCTTTTGGCCACGAGATTACCTAAGAAAAAAACACCTAAGAGATTTAGGGTCTAATTTTGTGATATGTGGACGAACTTCACAAACAAAACAAATGCATCCAAATATCTTATGTTTAACAGGAAATAATCATTTGTTTGGAAAAGGAACATGATAAGGTGAGAACAGACGATGACATTCATTTAATAAAAAAACAAGTTGTATAGACAGAATCTACCCAAAAACATTTAGGAACCTTCATTTGAACCATAGAATAGTAAATAAATATGTATAATAGGAAATAAAACTCTACCCACCCTTAATCACATAAATCAAGCTAAATTTATTGAGAAAACTATTACAACATTTAGTTTTTCAATCTTCATGTGATAGTCATTAGAATGTTGTGATATGCATCCTTAAATATATCAAGGGATCTCCAGGGCAAGGTTTGTTGTATGAAGACAAGAGATATACACAAATTGTCAGATATTCAGAGATGCTGATTGGGTAGACTCTTCTTTAGATAGACAGTCTACCTCAAGATATTGTGTCCTAATTAAAGGAAATCTTATATCATAGAAAAGTAAAAAACAAGATGTTGTAGCAAGATCAAGTGCAGAAGTGGAATACCGTGCCATAGCCTTAGTTACTTGTAATAATCAAGTATCACTACATGTTGCTTCAATCCAGGCTCCCATGACAACACAAAAAATGTAGAGATAATTATTACTAGTTTTGTCAATTCACACGATCAATTGGCAGATATTCTCAATAAAGTTCTTAGGGGGATCTTCTATTGAATATATTTGTAACAAGCTAGGAGCATATGATATGTATGCTCAAGCTTGAGGCGGAGTGTAAGATATGCTTGATTCTAGCCATGATATTAGTGATTGTGTATGGTATAAATCAGCTTAGATTAAGGTTTTAATTTAGCTACTCTTTCCTATTCCACATCTCATTTTGTATGAATCCCATTAGTTTGAGGGAATAATCAAGCTCATAGATCTAGTCCACCTTTTCTTTCTCTCATCTTCTAGTTTATCCGTAACTATGAACATTGGTTGTCAGATCGATATAAGATGGATACATTCATTGTGTTTTTAAGTTTGTATGCTTCAAATGTGTTTGAGACATGAAATGATGCTTAATGCTTGTTTATGCAAGTTTGATACTTAGAGAATTTGTAGTTTCTTATGTTGCTAATGGTTTCATCTTTAATTTTTTAGGGTGTTCTAAATGTGGTTATGGGAAATGCTGCTGATATTGGAGATGCTATACTTGCAAGTACACAGGTTTTCAAACCTTAATAAGTCTCCTTGTACTCTTGACATTTCAAATCATGGTATAATCTCCTTGTGGATGAAGTAGATATGAGAATAGTTTGATGCTGAAGTGCTCTGTCTTGATATTGTCTGATCCAGGTAAGAAAGATCACATTTACTGGCTCAACGGCTGTGGGAAAGAAGTTGATGGCAGGTGCTGCTGGGACAGTTAAAAGGGTATGCATGAGGCATGAGAAACGAGTTGATTGATTATCCATTCTTTGAATTCATCTCAACACTAACTCCTTTTGCCTTGATATTCTTTAGATGTCTTTGGAACTTGGTGGTAATGCACCTTGCATAGTATTTGATGATGCAGACCTGGATGTGGCAGTGAAAGGATCAGTAAGTTAAAAGTTTTCCTCTATATGTGTATATAGTATTTGTGGATGTCATTTTGGACTTCTTTTCAGGTTTTATTTGTCTGCTTCTTTGTCATATCATTTGATAATGATGTCAACCTTGGGGGGGGGGGGAGATATTCTAGAAGGGTCTGTTATGAGTAGCTAAGGGTATTGTAGTGATTTGGCATTTAGTTTGTTATCCGAGATTAGGGTGTGTAAGCTGATATGTAGGCAGCAATGTTTGCATGAGTATTATCTAGTTATTGTCATTCAGCCTCTTGGCTTGTTGGAGAGTTCAAGCCTCTCGAAAGCAATCAATACACACTCCATTTTCTTCCATTGCTGTATTTTCCAATTCGTTCTCTTAAGTTTGCAGTTGAAGCTTATCAATTGGTATTAGAGCCAAAGAACAATGGCTAAGAAAAATGCAGGACGGAAGCTGGGACTCCAGAGTAGAAACTTTGGATGAAGGGCTTATCAATCAGATGAAGAATACAGTGGGAGATGTTAGCTAGATGAAGAGTGATGTCGTTGGACTTACTACTATGATGCGAGAATTACTCAAGTGGAAAGATGAATCAACCAAAGGGGGAGGGACTCTAGGAAAGGAGAAGGTGGGTTCGTCTCAATCTCCTGAGTCAGTTTCAGAGAATCCTGCCCTTGGACAAAACAAAATGGTTCAGACATGGAGTAACCAATTTGATTACAAACCTGATCGAAAATTCAGAAAAATCGAGTTGCCCTTGTTCAACGGTGATAATCCTAATGGATGGTTGTTGAAGGTTGATCGATTTTTCGATATGTAGCAGTATATTGATGAAGAATGACTCGAAGCAGCGATCATCGCCTTCGAAGGAGATGCATTATTATGGTTTCAATGGGAGAGTCACCGACATCGGGTTGATTCGTGGTTTGAATTGCGAAGATTGTTGCTCCGTCATTTCCGTTCCATTGTTGATGGGTCACTCCATGACCAATGGATGGAACTCAAACAAATCGGCTCTGTGCAAGATGTCACGGGCTTGGTCTTTACACTACCAACGACCGCGAGGCACTAGCAAACTTTTCCCAATTGAATGCTAGTTAGCCTCTCCCTTGGATGCTATATAATGCTGGCAAGTGAATAAAGATGCTAAAGAACTTTGAAAGGCAAAAGAGTTGGAAACTTGGAGAATGCTTTGTATTACTTAAGAGCTTGTTACAACTTGTGTATGTACAAATGAGGAGCTAAGAGGTATTTATAGGCCTCCACCTCCTCAATGGATGGCTAGGATCAATTCGATCCAACGGTCCCTATCGCGCATCTAGAATTCTCTACATAATTCTACACTTTACAAGAAATATGTACACATATCTAGAATTCTCTAGATTAATCTAGAAGGGTGTAGAATACCTTACACATCTCTAGAATTGGGTGGAGAAGTCTAGAGAATTGGTGATTGAACCTCCACGGTGCATGACATTCTCCCCCACTCAATATGGCGATATCCTGGTCGCGTCCCTCTCGTAGGCCTCGATCACGTCCTTGTAGGCCCACAGGTTGAGTTCATGCTCCCAACTTGATTCACTAAATGGCAACCCCTTCCATTTGACAAAGTACTCAACATAGCCTGGATGGGTGCCACGCCTTGGGATTACTTAATGTGCCAAAATCTCCTTGGCCTCACGTTCGGGTATTGTTGTGATGGCTGTAGGCGCTCTCTTTGACTCGCTCCGGCTTGGTTCCTCCTTATCGGCATGAAATGGCTTTAAAAAGCTAACATGGATTACTGGATGCATTTCCAAGTGTGAAGATAAAGTTGAGGGATAGGCCAACTTACCAACACGCTTCTCGAAGGTGAACGGACCTTCGTAGTGCCTTACCAAACCTTTGTGCACATTTGCAAACTGTCGGCTTTGATGTGGAAGGAGCTTCATCATGACTAAGTCTCCCTCTTCAAACTCTAAGTGCCTTCTCTTTGTATCGGTCCACTTCTTCATTCTTTTTGCGGCCTTTACTAAGTAGGCACGTGCCATGTTGGATTTTTCGTGCCATCTTTTAGCAAACTTGAAAGATGATGGGCTTGGACCCTTGTAGCTAATGGCCAATGTGTGTGGAGTCACTTGTTGCTGCCCCGTTGCTATCTCGAATGGACTAGCTCCTGTTGACTCACTCTTTTGCAAGTTGTAAGAGAATTGGGCTATATCCAGCAACTTTGCCCAATCCTTTTGGTTGGCACTCACATAATGCCTCAAGTATAACTCCAACAATGCATTCACCCTTTCGGTTTGCCCATCGGTTTGAGGATGAAAGCTTGTGGAGAAGTTGAGCTCGGACCCTAATAGCTTGAACAACTCCATCCAAAATCTGCCAGTGAAGTGAGTATCTCTATCACTCACAATGGTCTTCGGTATGCCCTAATATTTCACCGCATGCTTGAAAAATAAACGAGCAGCATCTTCGTTGGAAAACTTTGTTGGTACGGGAATGAACACCCCATACTTACTAAATCGATCCACCACCACCATGATGTTGCTACATCCATCGGACTTGGGTAGGCATGTGATGAAATCCATAGAGATACTCTCCCAAGTTTTCTCGGGAATGGGCAATGGTTACAATAGGCCCGCTGGATGGTGTTGCTCACTCTTGTCTTGTTGGCACACAAGACAAGTCTTCACTTATAGCTTAATGTCATCGCGTATTTGGGGCCAATAGTAGGCACGTTCCACAAGTGCCAATGTGTGCCTTGTACCGGGATGTCCCGCCCATTGAGAATTGTGGCACTCCTTGATGATTTCCTTCCTTAAGCCTTGCCACTTTGGCACATACACTGAGTCTCCTTTGGTGGTGAGCACCCCATCCTTTAGCCAAAATTGGCGTGTCTTCCCTTGACTTGCCAATCCCACCAAATTCTTGGCTTGTGGGTCATGCTCGAGTCCCTCCTTGATTCATTCCACCAAAGGAAATGTTGGGCTTGTGATGGCTGCCAACTCAACCTTTCTACTAAGTGCATCGACCACCGAGTTGGCCTTGCCTGGCTTATACTCCATCACAAAGTCGAACTCGGCCAAGAATGCTTGCCAACAGATTTGCTTCGGTGACTTATTTTGCTTGAGAAAGTAGCTCGTGACCACATTGTCCGTCTTGACAATGAACTTGGATCCCAACAAATAATGCCTCCAGGTTCGTAGGCAATGTACTATAACGGTCATCTCCTTCTCTTGGACCGTGTAGCGGCGCTCGGTATCATTGAGCTTGCGGCTTTCATAAGCAATAGGATAGCCTTCTTGCATTAAGACTCCACCAAGTGCAAAATCGGAAGCATTAGTATGCACTTCATACGGCTTGGTGTAGTCGGGTAGGGCTAAAACTGGTTCCTAGGTCACTTTCTCATTAAGGGCCTCAAATGCTCTTTGGCACTTCTCATCCCAATCCCATGCCTTATTCTTCTTTAGCAAATCGGTGAGGGGTGCAGCAATGGAGGAGTAGCCATTGATAAACCTTCGGTAATAGTTGACGAGGCCAAGGAAGGATCGTAGCTCAGTCACCTTCTTTGGCGGCTCCCAATCCACAATTGCTTGCTCTTTGGACTTGTCCATTCGCAGCTTGCCACCACCCACAATGTGCCATAAGAACATTACTTCTTGTTGAGCAAAGACACATTTTTCCTTCTTGACATACAACTCATTCTCCCTTAATACTTGGAAGACTTGGCGCAAATGTTTGGCATGCTCTTTTAAGGTCTTGCTATGGACCACTATGTCATCCAAGTATACCACCACAAACTTGTCTAAGAAGGGTTGAAATACCTTGTTCATGAGGGCGCAAAATGTGGCAGGGGCATTGGTGAGTCCAAAAGGCATGACTAAGAACTCGTAGGAGCTATACCTCACAACACAAGTTGTCTTTGGCTCATCCCCAACCGCTATCCTCACGTGATAGTAGCCTGATCTCAAGTCAAGCTTTGTAAACCATTGTGCATCACCAAGTTGATCGAAGAGATCGGCTATCAAAGGAATGAGATACTTGTTCTTGATTGTAATCTTGTTAAGTGCCCTATAGTCAATGCACATACGGAGTGATCCATCGTGCTTCTTTTGGAAAAGCACGGGTGCGCCATAAGGAGCCTTTGATGGTCGGATATAGCCCGCATCCAACAATTCTTTCAACTATCTCTTTAATTCTTCAAGCTCGGGAGGCGCCATCCTATAGGGGACCGCGGCAAGTGGGCTTGCACCAGGCACCAATTCAATTTTATGATTCACCACTTTCTTTGGTGGAAGCTTCTTTGGCAACTAAGGGGGCATGACATCTTTGAACTCTTCGAGGATGTGGGAGACTTCCATAGGCATATGCTCCATTGGCACATCCTTCTCTTCTTTGAGTGTGGCAAGGAATGTGGGTTGTGCCTTCTTTAGTTCCTTGTAGAGTTGTATGGCCGATAGTTGTTTGGCTTGTAGATTTGCCTCCCTAGTTAGAGGCACCATGCATGCATTGCCTTCCTCTAGTATGCACATTGTGTTGGCATAAGGAATGAGCACGGCCTTGACTTGATCTATGAATTCAATGCCCAACACAATTGCATAATCATCCATAGGCACAATTGAAAAGTCTACTAAGCCTTGCCAGTCACCAAGTCTTACCTCGACACCACGTGCAACTCCATATGTGGACTTGGCATCGGAATTGACTGCCTTAAGCCATCATTTCTCCTTCACGTACTTGATGCCTAGTCGATCGGCCTCCTTTACTTTTAGGAAGTTGTGGCTAGCACTCGTGTCTACTAATGCTTTCACGGTATGCTTGCCAACTTTGGCTTCAACGTATAAGAGGCCATTCCTTTCGGACTTTGGCATCTCGACTTTGGCCTTGATGGCATTAAGGAACTTAAGGATCCCATCCTTGTCTCCTCGTGATAGTGTTCTTCTTCCTCCCTCTCCGCAACTAGGGCAGAAAGCTTGGCCTTCTTTGGGCATTCACGTGCCTTGTGTGGCCTGTCACAAAAGCATTTAATAGTTGGCTTGCTTCCACCCTTGTCATCTTTAGTGCTCTTGCCCTTATTGAATTTGTAGGAGCTCTCTTTGCTTGGGTGGGTGTCTCCCCCACTCTTTCCTTTGCCACCCTTGTCCTTAGTGGACTTAGGCTTGTCATTTCTTTTGAACTCTATAAGAGATTCGGCAATGGAAATTGCAGTGGCGAGATCTTGGGCACCACGTCTCTCGATCTCCAACTTAGCCCAATGTTGCAACCCATCCATAAAGGCAAAGAGGGCCTCCTCATCGGGATAATCGGGAATCTCCAAGAGCACTTCGGAAAACTCTTTCACATAGTCTCGGATGCTCCCCTTTTGTGTGAGACACCTAAGCTTTGCTCTTGCCTTGTGCTCGGCATTCTCGAGATAGAATTGCCTTTTGAGTTCTTTCTTGAACTCGTCCCATGTGTCGATGGTGCAAGTCTCCTTCTCAATGTTGCTATACCTCCTCCTCTACCATACCATTGCAGTATCAACTAGGTAGAGTGAGGCATGATCCACCTTCTTGGCATCTTCTGCTACGCCAAGTGCCTTGAAGTACTGCTCCAAGCTCCATAGGAAATTATCGATCTCCTTCGCATTCCTTGAGCCATTATACGATTTTGGCTTAGGAACATCCACCTTTGAAGGAGCGGTGACTACCACCGGGCTGGCAACACTCCCACTTTGAGCAACAGCTTTCTTGCAAAGGGTTAGTTCCTCCTTGGTCTCCACCAATTCGACAACTACCCTAACAAGTTCATCCTTGAGATTTAGAATCTCGGCAAGAAGGGTTCCTTTCAAGGCCTTCGCTTGGTCTTGACATGTAGCCACGACAATGTTCACGGCCCCTTGCAACTTGCTTTGGAGCTCTTCTCTCCCAGTCTCGAGCTCCTCAATGCGTTGGTCCGCCTCCTCGAACTTCTCTTGCCCCTCGGCTATAGCAAGCTCCACCTTTGCGAGCCTTGCATTCATGTCCACCAACATGTCCCTCGACCTTGATCTCCCCCCTCTTCGATTACTTGCTCTTGTCGATTACTGCCATATGAGTAGTCTCAATTGAACTTGCCATCTTTACTCAAACCGTGCTCTGATACCAACTGTCACGGGCTTGGTCTTTACACTACCAACGACCGCGCGGCACTAGCAAACTTTCCCCAATTGAATGCTAGTTAGCCTCTCCCTTGGATGCTAGATAATGCTAGCAAGTGAGTAAAGATGCTAAAGAACTTTGAAAGGCAAAAGAGTTGGAAACTTAGAGGATGCTTTGTATTACTTAAGAGCTTGTTACAACTTGTGTATGTACAAATGAGGAGCTAAGAGGTATTTATAGGCCTCCATCTCCTCAATGGACAGCTAGGATCAATTTGATCCAACGGTCCCAATCGCGCATCTAGAATTCTCTACATAATTCTACACTTTACAAGATATATGTACACATATCTACAATTCTCTAGAATAATCTAGAAGGGTGTAGAATACCCTACACATCTCTAGAATTGGGAGGGGAAGTCTAGAGAATCGGTCATTGAACCTCAACAATGCATGACAAAGAGTATCAGTGTGCTTTTATCATTAAGGCAGCACCTCTAGAGGAGGTTTTTGAACAAGTTTACGTGAGTAAATTTGTGATTGGATTGAGGCCAGACATTAGGCATGAGGTCAGAATGATTGGGTCTTCTGGCTTGGGCCAAGCCATGGATCTGGCCCAGCGGGCTGAGGAGAAGTTAGGCTTTGTAAAGAATCATCAAATGGGTTCTGCCTATGGCTCAAAATCAAATTTGACTAGTAGGATTGTGAGAGTGCCTAAGCCGCCAGATTCTCTAAACTCTCGATCACCAGATCTGATGCGATGCCTCACGGATGCCGAAATCCAGCACAAGCGAGAGAAAGGCTTGTGTTACCGGTGTGATGAAACATATTCACCAGGCCATTGTTGCAAATGAAAGGAACTGAGCGTTATGTTAGTTCGGTCTGAAGAAGAGGATGAAGTCGAGTTGGAAGATGGGAGCGACAAGGATGAACTGGAGGGACAAGGATGAACTAGTGCAACAGGTAGAGGTATCACTCAACTAGGTCACAGGGTTAACTAATCCTAAGATGATGAAAGTTAAGGAGGAGTTCGAAGGACATGCAGTGGTAGTGCTCATTGATCTGGGAGCCACACATAACTTTCTCTCCACTACTATGGTCGAGAAATTATAGCTAACTACAACGAAAACATCCCCTTATGAGGTGGTGCTGGGTAATGGAACTACTATTAGTATTGCTGGAGTTTGTAAAAATGTTTGATTGTTGGTTCAAGGCATTGAGGTTATGGAAGCTATGTAGCTGGGCAGTACAAATGTAATTCTAGGCATTCAGTGGCTCGAATCTGTGGGTGGAACTTACATCAATTGGAAGACCCAAGTAATGAAGTTCAGGCTTAGAGGTCAGACAGTGACTTTAAGGGGGGATCCGTCATTGGGTAAGACTCTTATCTCTTTGAAAGCTATGATTAAAACTCTAAAAGAAGAGAAGCAAGGGTTCATAGTAGAGCTCAATTCTTTAGCTGGACATAGGGGTGCTGACCGGGATTCTTCTAAGTCTTTGCAAAGCTTGTTGCAAA
Source organism: Balakata baccata (assembly GCA_949630135.1). NCBI lineage: Eukaryota > Viridiplantae > Streptophyta > Magnoliopsida > Malpighiales > Euphorbiaceae > Balakata > Balakata baccata. The sequence goes on from CATIWF010182205.1 coordinate 12,251, forward strand.
AATATTCTGATGTGTTTCAGGAACCTAAGGGCTTACCACCCATGAGAGGATATGAACACGAAATTGTGCTGAAGAAAGGAACCTCCCCTATCAACGTCAGGCCATATCGATACCCTCAAAGTCAAAAGTCTGAAATTGAAAAATTGATTACAGAAATGCTGCTGGCTGGGATTATCGGGCATAGCACTAGCCCATATTCGAGTCCGGTTATTTTGGTTAAGAAGAAAGATGGGAGTTGGAGATTTTGTGTAGATTACCGAGCCCTCAACAAGGAGACCGTCCCTAATCGGTTTCCAATCCCCACAATTGACGAGCTCTTGGATGAATTACATGGCGCCCGCATTTTTACCAAACTGGATTTGAAGTCTGGATACCATCAGATTCGGATTCAGATAGGCCATGAACATAAAACAGCTTTCTAGACTCACGAAGGACATTAGGAGTTTCTAGTCATGTCATGCGGCTTGACAAACGCCCAAGCAACCTTCCAATCTCTGATAAATGAGGTTTTTCGGCCATACCTTAGAAAGTTCGTTTTGGTTTTTTTCGACGACATACTTGTTTGCAACATTTAGAGTGGTTCTGCAACATTTGAGGGATAATGTTCTGCTGGCTAACTGGAAGAAATGCGAATTTGGGAAAACGGAACTGGTGTATTTGGGGGATGTGATTTCTTCCACGGGGGTAACGGCAGATCCGTCTGAAATCCAGGCGATGCAAGAATGGCCCAGGCCTAGGAATATTACTGCATTGCGCGGATTCTTGGGCCTCATAGGTTACTACCACAAATTTGTCCGAGGATATGGGGAGATTGCTTGGCCTTTGACTGAATAGTTAAAAAAAGACTGTTTTGCCTGGAATTCTGCAGCTGAGAAGGCTTTCCAAGCCCTCAAGCATGCTATGGTCACAGTGCCAGTCTTAGCGATGACCGATTTTACTCAAGATTTTGTTATTGAGACAGATGCCTCAGGTTATGCAGTGGGGGCAGTCCTTATGCAGCAGCAAAGGCCGATTGCCTATTTCAGCCAAGTACTTGGTAAGATGGCTCGATTGAAGTCAGTGTATGAAAAGGAACTCATGGCTATCGTCTTAGCTGTCCTTAAGTGGCGCCATTACTTGCTGGGATGGAAATTGTGGTCTGCACTGACCAACAAAATCTGAAATATCTGTTAGGACAGCACATTGTGGGGCATGAGTATCAAAAATGGATTAGTAGACTGATGGGTTTTAATTTTTAGATTCAGTATATGCCGGGAGGAGAAAACAGAGTAGCCGATGCATTATCCTGAAAAAAGAGCTGTTTGAATGTAATTCCATCTTTGTGCTGAATTGGCGAGATTGGGATAAATTGAAGGAGTTGGAATCTAATCCTTTCCTGCAAAAATTGAAAATCGATGTTGAATCTCAAGAAGGGTAGCATTTTGGTTATACAGTGCATCAAGGATTGTTGTTTTATAATGGTAGGTTAGTGCTTCCCAAATCCTCTACCTTCATCCCTCTCATATTTGCTGAATATCACTCCTCTCCGATTGGAGGACAATCAGGGGAAGATAAAACATATCGCTGGATCGCCGCTGAACTGTTTTGGGTGGGGATGAAGCAAGATATTGCCAATAGAGTGGCTGCCTGTGATATTTGCCAGCGGAATAAAAGCTCTACCGCAGTTCCAGCAGGCCTGCTTCAACCCATCCCTTTACCCAGACAGGTGTGGGAAGAAGTGACAACAGATTTCATTGAAGGTTTGCCGCAATCAGAGGGAAAAAATGTTATCTTGGTAGTGGTGGATCGTTTTTCTAAGTACGCCCATTTCATGGCATTAAGGCATCTGTTCACAGCTCCTTTGGTGGCAGAAATTTTTATCAACAAAGTTGTATGGCTTCATGGACTGCCCAGCTCTATTATTTCGGATAGGGACAGTCTTTATGAGTAATTTTTGGAGGGAACTTTTTAAACTCCAAGTTACTGTGTTGAAGCAGAGTACGGCATATCATCCACAAACGGATGGGCAATCAGAAGTGGCGAATCGCTGTTTAGAGACCTACTTACGTTGCTTTGCAGCTGAAAAACCAAACCAGTGGCACAAATGGCTCTCATGGGCAGAGTACTGGTACAACACAGCACATCATACAGCCCTCGGATGTACCCCTTTTAAAGCTTTGTATAGAAGGGATCCTCCCGCCTTTATTCCTTACAAATGCAACTCTACTCCAGTCACTTCAGTGGATCAATTGTTGTTGGAAAGGGATGCTATCTTGTCTGATTTGAGGATGCATTTGTTCCGATCCCAGCAGGGAATGAAACTACAGGCAGATAGTCGCCGGCACGAAGAGGAATTTGAAGTGGGGGACTGTTTTTTTTTTTTTTGAAGCTCAGACCATATCGTCAGACATCCTTAGTCACTTGAGCCAACCAAAAGCTAGCTGCCTGCTATTATGGTCCTTACTTTGTGCTAGCTCGTGTAGGAAAAGTGGCTTACAAGCTGGCCTTGCCGGATTCTTCTGCCCTTCACGCAATTTTTCATGTATCACAGTTACATCGAGCCATTGGAGATTTGAGACTTACTTCCAATCTGCCTCCCAACATTAACGAGGAGCTTGAATTGATCGCTGAACCAATTGCAGTTTTAGGTGTTCGCACCACTCCACAAGGACAGGCAGGAGATTTAGAGGTACTCATTTGTTGGAAGGGACTGCCAGTTAGCGACGATATTGGGAGGTCTATCAATTGTTTGCAAATCAGTTTCTGGATTTCCACCTTGAGGACAAGGTGCGTGCTTTGGGGGGAAGCATTGATAAACCCCCAGTCCGTTTTACGTATACAAGGAATCATAAAGGAAGAATGTCAGGGGAGCATAGTACCCAGTAAGGGGGTGGTGGATATTCTGGAAGGGTGTGTTATGAGTAGCTAAGGGTATTGTAGTGATTTGGCAATTAGTTTGTTATCAGAGATTAGGGTGTGTAAGCTGATATATAGGCAGCAATGTTTGCATGAGTATTATCTAGTTATTTTGTCATTCAGCCTTTTGGCTTGTTGGAGAGTTCAGGCCTCTTGAAAGCCCGCTTTCGTTCAATCAATACACACTCCATTTTCTTCCATTGCTGTATTTTCCAATTTGTTCTCTTAAGTTTGCAGTTGAAGCTTATCAGTATGTTTGTCCTTTCCCTTGGCTGTGGGTTTTCTTCTGGAGGGAGAAGGGCCTAAGAGTTATAAGGTCTTGATGGATGGAGCTGTGCTAGTGTACCTCCTCTCTAGATATTTGAGAAGGAAATATAGCCCATTGAATCGAATGCATTTGGAAAGGCTGTTTAATGCATTGATTTTAAAGTTGAATACACTTGCTAACATTTCATAGGCTTTAGTTCAGTTCTTGAGAAGTGTTATTTTATGATAAGAGCTTTCTCTTTGTGCTGTTTATATTATTAACAATATCATTCAAATTGTTTCAGCTTGCAGCGAAGTTCCGTAATAGTGGACAAACATGTGTCTGTGCTAATCGATTAATTGTACAAGAAGGTATAATAGAAAATTACAGAATTAAAATCCTGTCATTTGTACTTTTCCTCTCTCTTTATAACTGCAGTAAATATTGTCATATGGCAGTGTATTCTCCACAGAAGATGCTGCTATTGTCATGTCTTTCAGAATAATCAGTAGTTAACTGTTTAAACATGCCAACCTTATCTTTGTCTCCAGTAGGTAACATAGCTGAAGAAAAACTACGTTTGATGGCCTTCATGTAATGGCAACAGTTTTTACATTAAGCTTTTGTTTGGATGCAAAATGTTGCAAGAGAATTTGATTTACTTTAATGAAGGAAATTAGAAGAAATAACATTAATTGTGAGCATATAGAGTAATTTGGCAATTCAATTAGCTAAAGAAAAACTACGTTTGATGGCCTTCATGTAATGACTTAAATTTCCTTTTCCATTTTTTGGTTACCTTAAAGAAAACACAAGGAAAGTTAGATTTCTCTTCTATAATTATAGAAAATAAATAAGTTAAAATTTCTTATTTACTTTCATTTCCCACTAATTCGGAGGGAAATAATTGTGAGCATATAGAGTAATTTGGCAATTCAATTACCTCCTTTTTTCTATTTGTTTAAACCATTAATTTGTTATCCAAAAAGTGGAGAGAGGAGAAATTCTATTTATTTTCTTCTCTTACCTTCAATTCCACCCAAACAAAAACAAAGGGTAAGGCTGTTTACCTTTCAATCTTATAAACATTTGCAATTGTTTTGTAACTTACACAAGGAAGATGAGAACTTTGTGCTTGTTCTCTCCTCTAGCATCCAATAGATTGCTTTGAGAAAAACTTGGATAAACTTGCTGAAGAAATTGAATTATCTTTTAAATCATCAAAAGGGCTATTTCAATATTATTCATTTTCCCATACTATTCTTATTAATTTCTAGTTCCTGTTGGCCTTTAGAAATATGTACTGCTTTTCTTTGTGATACTGAATCTTTTTGTGCAGGCATCTATGACAGATTTGCAGAAGCCTTTTCAAAAGCCGTTCAGAATTTGCAAGTTGGAGATGGCTTTGTTGAAGGTGTGTCACAGGTATGTTGGTTAATGCAGAGATTATTGCCTCGTGATGTGAGTCCTTTCAGTTCTTTTTTTTTGACCTAAAATTGATTCGTTTCTTGATCTGCAATTTGATAAGGGATTTGAGCTTGTGGATTATAGTTAAAATAGTTAGCTTATTTTCCTCACAGGGTCCATTAATTAATGAAGCTGCCGTGCAAAAGGTTAGTCTTTTTTTTTTTAATTGTGTTTTGTGATCCTCAATTTTCTAAATGAAAATCTCCTCCATTTGCTCCCTTTATGATTTTATGTTGCAGGTGGAATCATTTATTCAAGATGCTATCTCAAAGGTTTGTCATTTTTTTTTTGCTTATGCTGTTTAATACAAGATTGTTCATTTCATTTTGAGATGTACTATAATTGTTTCTGTCCTTCTATGTCTAAATGTGCAGATTATATTTTGTTTCATATTTTTCTCATTTTATTTTTTCCCCATTATAATTATTGCTTATCTCCTATTTATTTTGAAGCCGTGGCTCTTGGATTATGCGGTATTCTTTGTACAAACAAGGTTGATAGATGTGTAACAAATCTCCTCATCGTTTTTCTTAATCACTGTTGTCTGCCAGTTAGGATAAAAATTGCCTTTTTAATAATTATAGGATGTTTGAATAGTGTCAGACATCCTTGAATACAGGTGCAAAGTTTTCTAAGAAAGATAACTATACCAAAGTGCTACTGCGAGGCATACAGATGTTGTGGATGTACTTTGCTTATTGTTCCTTGAAGTTACTTTCTTTGGAATTTGATTTTCCTCATGGGTTCCCTGAAATTACTTTCTTTTGAGTGTGATTTGTGTTTAGGAATATAAGATTCTTTGGATTTCATTACATTGTGTGTAATCACTACTAAACAGTAACTTAAGTATGCTAGAAACTTGCAGGTATCAGTTTTGGTTTACCTTTGGAATGTTACAGTATCTAGGTAATACTAATGTTATACTCAACATTGCCTTGATCATGATCTTGTTGGTGTCAGTCTATATGACCAAAACAAAAGCATAATGGCTAGAGAGTAATCTTATGTAAGCAAGCCATATATGCTCATTTCTTTATACCATAAAGCATTGAAGCATTACTAGAGATTCTATTATATAAATTTTCTAGATTACTGAACTTGAGCAATCTATTTCTTTTATGAGGTGAATTACACCGATGGTACTCTAATTATCTAACTTGTAACAACTCAGTACCTAAAATATTATTTGTAATAGAAAACCTCTTAAACTTTAATTTTGTAATATAAAAGTATTTGCTGTCTAAATTTGTTAAATCATTTAACGGAATGCTGATGTGGACTTTCCACATCAGTAAAAAATTTTCACAAAATTTTTTTACCATTTAACATAATGTTTGATTATATTTGGTTTGAGGGAAAGTGAGAGAGTAGGAAAGTGAGAGAGTAGGAAAGTGATGAGAAATGTGAATTTATTGTGGAACCCATTTGTACACGTATAACTTTTTTGCTGATGTGAAAAGTTCATATCAGCATTCTGTTAAATAGTTTAATAAATTTTGACGGCAGATACTTTTATGTTACAAAATTAAAGTTTAAGAAGTTTTCTATTACAAACAATAGTTTAGGTATCAAGTTGATACGAGTTAGATAATTAAAGTACCGTCAGTATAATTCACTTTCTTTTATGTGGATACTGTCTCCTTAACCCTCTTAATACATAGTGCTTTTGTAGTTGATCTTCGAACAACTTTGTTTTAGCAATCATTTTGCTTCATTCGAGCCTGTGCTCACATTCTGGCTCATGGATTTAGTATCTCTAATGCACAACTTTAGATATCATGGGGAGTCTTCATCCTTTACATGTTATCTTCATCTTTAGCATAAAATGTTTATATCATTAACCCCTTCTCATATACCTTGTTTAAAATCTAAGAACTTGTTATTAGTTTTCCATTCAGGATAGTTTATGCAGCTCATACATCTCCATTCTTTATAGGGTAGACGCTTGTATTTTTCCCATATTGGCCTTGATTCCTTGTTGCTCTACGTAATATTGCTACCAAGCTTCGTTTAACTATCAAAAGGAAGTGAACATGAAAACAAGAGGTTACCTTACCTAGAAATTGAAGCTTTTGGAAGTTTCTCAGGTTCTAGTGAAAAGGGAAAGCTCAACGACAACTTGCTTGGTGCAGTAGACAGCCTAACTCTATCCATAGTTATTAAAGGTGCAAGACGCACTTAGGCGCTAAGGGGTCCTGGAGCCTGGGCACAGGCGCACTCCTGAATGATATGAGGCGCAAAAAAAAAAAAAAGTAATTGAAAAAAATTATAAATTTTATCATTAGCCTACTAGCAAAATGATATAATATTATAAATATTAAAACTCAAAACACATAAGTCATAACAACAAAATAGAAACACATACACAGAAAAAAAAACTTAATTAAGGTTCTTTATCTTGAACACAAGACTTACTAAACACACAAGGGTTATAAACTTACTAATACTGTATTTAACAAGTTCAAACACTTATCAATTATGAATTATTATAGCAAAACACAATTAGTCTTGCGTCTAAATTGTACTATTCAAATTGTTTTTGTAGAGGCTGAAACAAATGTTTTCTTTCCCCTAACTCTTTTTTTTTTTTAATTGTTTGTTTTGGAAATAATTAGGTGTGGTATGACCTACTAAGAATTTTTTTCAATTTTAATCAAGAGTTTAGATTTTCCCATACTAAAAACAAAAAAAAAATACAAATATTTAACTAATGTCACAAAGGCGTGTGAGCCTTGGGCTCCAGGCACATGCTTTTGTGACAACGCCTACTTTTGGATTTTCAAGACGCTAAGACTAGAGTTTGGTGAGCCTTGTTCCTGAGGCGTGCCTTTAACAACTATGATTCTATCTAAAGCTTTTTAACTTGTTGTAGGGTTTCATTGCCACATTACCTTTACTTTTTCCTTTCAATCATTTCTTTTTGGGTATTTGCATCTGGTCTAGATTCATTGTCATGTCTTTTGATAGCTTATGCTGGAAGCTTCTTTACTTCTTTTGGGCTGCACTGTCTTTTAGTGCTCGATTCCTTTGTTATCTCTTATTATTTGACGTCTATCTTCTTGCTTTTGGATTCAATTAAATATTCAAGATTAGATCATAAGCAAAGGTATGCGCTGAAATTTTCTTCTGTAAGCATTCCTACCCTTGAAATTATAAGCCCCCCTCCATCCTCTGAAGTCATTCATTACTGTGTCCTGCTTGAAAGTAGAGCAATCAATCAAAACAGAAAGGAAGGATGTTGATAGAGCCAAAGGATGCAGGAACAATGGATATTCCTTTTCATTAATCAGTCATCCAAGACAACATAATGTAAATACAGCCAATTCAAGTACCACCAATAAATCCAAACCCTGAAAACAAAGTTGAATACCAAAATGCCTTAAATAACCACAATACGTAAAACCCAACTAAAGCCTTATTTTCTTCCTAAGATAAATAATTGAAATTTCTAATAGGTGGTTGGAATTTCTTAAGTGGGATTCAGTGAGTAAAGTGGAAATTATTTATATCTTCATATGCATTGCTTTTGTTACAATATCAGTGTTGTGGTGCATGCATAAATAAGATATTGTGCTTGTATGCCTGAGGGAATAACTTCATGCAAATTTCATGAGCACCCAGAGTCACTTGAGATTGTAATCTGGTATAATGCAGTTTAATCTTACAATACCATTAAATTACTCTGACATTTCTTATTCTTTGAAGCCTTACTTCTGAGTGTATGAAAAGCAAAAGCAACAGAATATCATGGTCCTGGATTTTTTGTGGCCTGAAATTAAAATTTTATAGCAAACTGCACTCTCATTCACTTTTCCCATCCCTCTCCTAAAGTGCTCTGCTCTTTTCCCTTCATTTTCTATTACTTTTTTGAAATATGTTGAGTGAAGGTATTTCCATTAAGTAGCATAGAAGTTCATATTATATCCTTATGTGATATGGTATGAGCTTAACTAACCATACTTATGTTTAAGGGAGCAAAAGTCCTTCTTGGGGGAAAAAGACATAGCCTTGGAACGACTTTCTATGAGCCTACTGTAATCAGCAATGTCAACAGTGAGATGATTATATCCAGGTAAACATGTAAAAGAGAATATTATTGCAATAAGTTTGTATGTTAGAAGTATATTGTTGAAGTTGTAATCCTTGACCTTTCCTACATGAGGTGGAAAAAAATTCGTTTAGACAGTACACTTTCAGCCGCTATTTATTTACAAATGCAATGTGTTTAATTATAAAATTACAGCGATTTGGACTCACTTGGATTTTTTACTTGGTCACTAAATGACCAAATTGTTTATTTGCATATAATATCATGACAGAACAAATGTATATTATATTCCAAAGCTCCTTTTTCATCTTCTAAACGGGGCAAAAGTTTGGTTTAAGCTTGACCAGGACATGCCTACTGAAGTTCTTGAGACTAGGTTCAAGAAGGATCACTTATCCACTGGGTTTTGTCATTTTACTTAGTTCTTAGACTAGTGGGGTTTTTTTGGTGTCGTGACACAGTTCAGCTACATTGCTTGGCTAAACCTGTCATCCGGACTATGTTCAAGTCTCTAAAACTTTTATCCAGTTCTGTTAGTGCATAAATATACCTATTTAGATGTTGATGCTTTTCTCAAGCAACATAACAATATAAAAATTAACATACATTCTTTGTTTTTTACCTCAGAGAGGAAGTTTTTGGACCAGTGGCACCAATTTTGCAGTTTAAGACAGAGGATGAAGCTATTCGCCTTGCTAATAATACCAATGCAGGTTTTCTCCGTTAGCCATCCATAACATGTGTACACGCACACATACAACATAGGCATGTACATTTGTGGGTATCTGTATTTGCATAAATGACAAAACTTCCACTTTGATACAACTTATATGTTGTTTTCTTTTTCTTTATGGTAACCTTCTAACAGCAAAAATTTATTCATCTATGTGAGTGATTATGCTTAATTGTTTTATATTTCTGCCTAAAATTCCAAGCATGCTCTCTGTTTTTTGGGTTATAATCTGTGTATTTATCTGTCATGATATTTGCATTTATGTTGTTTTAGAATAAAAATTACTGTTTGTCTGTCCATGTTAATCGTGCAGGACTAGCAGCATATATTTTTACAAACAATATTCAACGTTCATGGCGTGTCACAGAAGCTCTCGAGTATGGACTTGTTGGCGTCAATGAAGGACTTATTTCCACAGAGGTGTGAATACACTAAATTCTTACAGATTAGCTCAGTAATTATTGTAGATTGGTATAATGAATATTCTGTTATGATGCAGGTGGCTCCATTTGGAGGAGTTAAACAGTCTGGTCTAGGACGGGAAGGCTCAAAATATGGGATGGATGAATATTTGGAGGTGCGCATTGCAGCCTTTTAATTTCACATTTTTTGTAATTCTTTATGAAAGGAAAGAAGCAAAATAAAAACATTTAGTCCAATTGTCAGAGACTCGTTTTGTGGTCCTTTGGAAAATTGCTGATTCAAGTGAAAAATGTATTTTGGCTCTCTTATGCTTGCCCTGTTCTTTTATACTGTGCAGCTCAAATATGTATGCTTAGGAGATATGAACAGAGAGTGAGATGAAAGGTGACAACTGCCAAGCTTATGATTCCTGGTTTTCTAGCATCGTTTATCAATTCTACATGTGTCAATAAAGGTATTCGGCAGCTTGTAATTTTGGTGGGACAGAGTTGCTATCCTCTATGGTTTGTTGAATGACGCATTTCCCTCCTTTATGCTTGATGGGCTTGATTCTCATAATTTTTTATAATGTGCAAATGATAATTTAATAAATTTGATCTATTTTAGGGTTCAGAATTCTTATCTTGTTTGAGACGGTTTTGGTGTTCCTATCCTTAATTAGAAGGAAATGGTCTTGTATCTTTGTATTTAAAGTTTGAAGGCAAAGATATTTGGCAATGTTTTCTTTGTAGCATATTTTCCAGAAAAAAAATGACACGAAATAACCATTTTTTATTCTCTAAATACGGTTATTTTACTTGTTTTACTCAAGCCATTTGCACTTTTGGTTTGTATTGAATGCTAATTATATTTGGAAATATCCCTAATTTCTCGCCCACTAAACTAGAATATTCCTTCTTCTGTACGGTTTCCTTTTTTTTTTTTTTATTGATTCTCATACCACTCTTCATATTTGCATCTACTTCCTCTTTTGCTTTTGTGATTTCTTTCCTTCTTCATATCGCTGTTTTTTTTCTTTCCATTTTCTAAAATTTTAGCGGGATTTCTTTCCTTCAAAAAACTCTAATAACTAATCATAAAGACCACCTTCTTCTTCTTCTCTCCATTTTTAACTCGCAATAACTTGATCATAATTAATCAACCATGTCTATTAAACGCAGCAGAGGCCAGGCCAATTGGTGCCACCTCCATCTCCACTGCCAATGTATTTTGCTCAGTTGGTCAATTCGCCCTATGGTCATAAGAATGACACTTCAAAAGCCACTAAGAATTTCCATAGCCACCATTTGCAAATCCACCACTAGAATTTTGCAAGCTTTGGTGAGTTGAATTGGACTTCTCATCTTACCATTAGGAAGGAGTTTCTTCAGGGTGGACTTCTCAGTTGATTGATGCAAGGTTTATACAAATATTTCTTAATTTTCTTTAATGGGTAGATTTTGTTTGCAAAAAAAATTATTCTCTTTTATGAGGTAGGCAAAATCTCTCTTCCTCTCTAATGGGTAAACTGAGTAACTGAATTATTAGTAGTTCTTGTTTAAATTGATAGATAAATATTTCTTCTTTTTTTTCTAGATATTTAATTTTTTAACAAAGCTAATATGGTTGGGAAAAGATTAAAACAATTCCTTATCATATAGTGAATGTAACAATTCTGGTGTTACAAAATTTGGTTTCATTATTAAAAATAAGTAAAATGTGTGCAGGATTTAATATCATATAATACGAATATAATCTTCATATAATATACATATAACATAGTCTGTGTGGCATAAACAAAGTGAAATGCAAGATGTGTAGGAATTCTTATCATATATTACAAATATAATCTAATATAACCTACTTATAACATACAAACATTGTCAAATATTTAGCAGTTAAATATTCAATACAAAGAATAACGCACTTTTTTATTTTTTTTGAGACTATTGATATTTAAGTATGTTATATCTTAAAAAAAATTGTATTCCTCGATATTGAATCATACATGATTAAAACACATATTTGCGTTCATTTTTCATTGGCATTTTTGTTGAGGAATTGCGATCATTTTTTGAAGAAGTTGATACCATTTTTAAAACTTTAGAACAGGTAGATATCGGAAGTTTGGAGAATTTCGACGATAGTCTTTATGTTGGTTATACTTGTAAACACACATTGAATATAACATTTATGACCTTGAAAAAAATTTGGTTTCATTATTAAAAATAAGGCTAAATTACAAAAAGAATTTTGAACTTTGTACTTTATCATAGTTATACATAATTCTTTAAAACTTTGAGTTTAATTATATGTATTTTAGGTTTTGTAACAAATTTTGTTTCAGGTGTACTATGCCTCACTCTGAGCCTACTTGGCGATAATATAGAAAAACATTAAAAATATAAAACAATGACGTAGAAAACACAGTGAAACTGATGTGGAAAAAATTGCTACATGGGTATAAAAACTAAAACGTTATTGTATTGAAAATCATATTTGTTGAAATATATTTATGAATCTTCTTATCAAAATTTTCATTTTCTCAAAATGGATCCCGTTATAACATGGTTTGTCCCTTTCTTAGTTAAACTGTATTGTTTTAGTTTAGGTTGGAGGAGTAATTTGATGTGCAAAATGATGCCGTTTTTGTTTATATACTCATGTGATAAGTTTTTTCTACATCAGCTCCACTGTATTTTTCATGTCATCGTTACACAGGCTTGAAGTGAGATACAGTTCACTCAAGGTAAGATTTGTTACAAAACCTAAAGTATATATAATTAAGCTCAAATTTTTTAAGAATTGACCATAACTGTGATAAAGTGCAAAGTTCATGATTTTTTTTTTTGTAATTTAGCATAAAAATAGTTAACATTTATGTAGAATTTAGTATCACATAATATCCATATAACCTTCATATGACCTACATATAACGTGCTTGGTGTGACAGAATCAAATTGAAGTGTAAGATGTGCATGATTTAGTATCATATACCATAAATATAACCTAATATAACATACAAACATTGTAGTCAATATTTGGGGTTTAAATATTCAATACAAAAACAACACACTTCTTTATTTTGGTAGACTTCACTAATGTTATAATATTATATGTTAAAAAAATATTGTATTCCTAACATTGAATCAATAAATTATAAAAATACATATTTATGTTCATTTTTCATTGCAAAACTGTAATTTGCAACAGTGTAATCATTAAATCTAGAGGTAGAAATATGTTTTTAATCATGTTAATTGATAAATTTTCATTCATATTAAAGTCTATTTTGTGCATGTCAGTTATATGAATTAAAAAAAAATTATAGAACATTACCTTTTAACTTTTGTTTTGGAGTTATTATTGATCTTCTTTTCTTTGGTTATGAATATCAGAAATTTAGTAGAAATTGAAGTTTGGAAGTTAATGAAATATTGTTTCTCATAAAAGCATGCAAATTCTAATTATTAATAACAGTTATGATAATGTTATTTTAAACAAATTCAAAGATTTATTGATTTGAGGAATTTAACTTAATCTATATTTTAAAATAGGTAAGTGCAAATAAATATTTTGAGAAAATGTATATGTTCAATTAGGGAGAATGAAATATCTTTTATCTTGAAGTTATTTCAGTAATTATGTAAACTAATGGAGTTATTTACGTAAAAAGTTCTATTTTTTCCGGATCTAATAATAGTGAATTAGCAAGTATAACAATAATTTAGTAATTTTTGAGTTGGTATTCCTTTGGGATCGAGTGGTAGAACCTGGGATTCACTTAGATTAAGGGTAAACAAAAAGTTGACATTTGAGAAGAATAAAAATAGAAAATTTGACTACGGAAATTAGTAGGATGTTATCAGGGTAGATTTTATAAAATTTCATTGCTAGTGTATCAGTTAAGAATGGAGATGGATATGAATGTGGTTTAGTCGAAATGTATTATTGGAGTGTTCCAGCATTTGATTTGAGTGTTTTTAACACAAATAACTTTTTTTAGTTTACATAATTACAAAAAGAACTTCCAGATAAAAGCTATCTCATTCCTCAGTGGGGGATATATGTCTTCCTAAAATAACCCTTTGCACTTTTAAATAATAATTAGCACTTACTTATTTTAAAATATAGATAAAGTTAATTTACTAAAATCAAGGAATCAATAGATTTTTGAATTTGTTTAAAATAATATTACCATAACTGTCATTAAAGATTAGAATTTGCATACTTTTGTAAGAAATTGTTTCATCAACATATGAGCTTTAATTTCTACTAAATTTTTGATATCTACAACCAAACAAATGAAGATCAATAATAACTCCAAAACAAAAGTTAAGAGGTAATGTCGTATACTTTTTTTTAAAAAAATTTCATATGACTGACATGCACAAAAATATACCGTAAATGAATGAAAATTCATCAATTAACATATAAAAATATATTTCTACCTCTAGTTACATTGTTGTAAATTACTGTTTTGCAATAAAAAATGAACATAAAGATGAGGAATACAAAATTTTTTTAACATATAATATTATAATATCTGTGGAGTAAGTCTAAAAAAATAAAAAAAATATGTTGTTCTTGTATTGAATATTTAATTGCCAAATATAGACTACAGTGTTTGTATGTTATCTGAAAGTTATATTAGGTTATATTTATGATATATGATACTAAATTTTGCACATCTTAAACTTTAATTGGATTCTGCCACACCAGGCACGTTATATGTAGGTTATATGAAGGTTATGTGATATTAAATCATGCACGAATATTAATTATTTTTAATGATGAAACAAATTTTTTTAAGGTCATAATTGTTATATTCAATGTATGTGTACAAGTATAACCAACATAAAGACATTCATTGAAATTCTCCTGACTTCCGATATCTGCATGTTCTAAAGTTCTGAAAATCATATAAGCTTCTTCAAAAAGCGATCCCAATTCCTTGACGAAAATGCCGATGAAAAATGAACATAAAGATGCATTTTGATTATGTATTGATTCAATGTTAAGGAATACAATATTTTTTTAAGATATAATATATTTAAATATTATTGGAGTGAGTCTGAAAAAACAAAGAAGTGTATTATTCTTGTATTGAATATTAACGGCTAAATATTTGACAGTGTTTGTATGTTATATGCAAGTTATATTGAGTTATATTTGTGGTATATGATGCGAATTCCTGCACATCTTGCATTTCAATTAGTTTATGCCATACAGACCACGTTATATGCAGATTATATTCATATTATATGGTGCTAAATCCTGCACAAATTTAACTTTATTTTTTTCGATGCAACCAAATTTTGTAACACCTTTAGGCGGTGCCATCTTCTTGAGTTCAGCCTCCAATTCACGACGATGATCATGAGACAATTCGAACAGCCCCCTTTTCAAAGCTTACGAGGTAGATCATCATGGGAAAAAGGACTGGTTTGCTAATAATGGTGAAAAATCTGGTGTCTATTGTTGGGTTGCTCGTGCTAATCATTGTAATGCAGATAATATTATCAGATAACACCTAAGAAAAATTGGAGATCTTAAATCAATTTTTGAAACCATGGAGGAAGAAGAACGAAAGTTGGACAAACTCATATCCAATCTTACAAATATCAATGAGATAAAACATAAACACATATAAGAGATGTAAAAAAAGTACAGCGAGATTCTAGTCTCCTTTTCTTCCTTCCTGAGTTGTGTATTACCCACATAAAGAATGATTTATACTCTTTGACCCTTTTCCTTAATGAAAAAAAAAAAAAAGATGCGAGGAAGGAAATAAATCGTGTAGCATGATTATTAGAATTAGATAGGGTTTGTTTAATTTTGAAAGAAAACGGTATTAAAGAAAAAACGTAAAGTTAAAATGGGTTTTTTAGTTAAATTAATAATGTTGGGATTTTGGTAATTATGTTTTTAGAAGGTCACTCGATGTCTTCTTTTCTTTTGATTTGGGTGGTTAGATTAGGTCCCTTAACTTTCATTTATAACATTGTTAAATCTTTTCTATTCAGAGTTGATAGACGCTTTTTGGGTCTTAGAGTGAATTCATAAACTAACTCAACATTCCACTTAAATAAAGGGAATTTTACAAAAATATAAAAAAAGCAGTCTAAGTCATATCCAATCCCTTGAAAATATTTGTTTTCGCCATCTAGCCACCTACAGTGATTTTTAGCCCACTTAGTCATTTAGCTTAATTTTGGTTCACTTTATCATATGTCTAATTGTAAAACTGAATATATGGTACATTGTTGTTGATATGACAGCTAATATAACATCATTGATCAAGTCAAATATTTTTCCTTACCATGTCAGTATTAAAGGGGCTCTATGCACATTTATAAATTCAAAAGGAGACAAAATGAACCAAAAAATGAGTTTAAGTGACTAAGTGTACCAAAAATCGCTATAGGAAGCTAAATAGCGAAAACGAATATTTTTAAGAGACTAAGTATAACTTAAGCCTAATATTTATATTGAAATCCAGTTAATTAGTTTCCAAGATTATAATTTTGAAATGTTTTCGAGCCAAGATGCAACGAAGATAAGACTCTAATATCAAATTCTCAGCCTAATTAAGATTATATAAAAAGAGAGTAGATGTGAAACTAAGGAAGAGACAAGAGAGAGGAAGAAAGTTATCTAAAGTATTCCAATTGTACAGAAAAGATTGGACCCTCAAATTTAAGTTGAAGGGAATATATTCATTTTAGAGAATATATTCAGTAGAAAAAGATGCTTGAGATTCAAGCTAACATTCCCTTAAAATTAAGCCATCATATATACATACTTTTCTATTGGGTTGTGATCTTCAAACATATTGAACTAAAAGTTAAACCATAACTTTGCTTGATTATATTATAAAGTTGCAGCCACAGTAGTGATAGTAGGAATCTCCAATTCTAATTGAAAACTTTTTTTTTTTTTCCTTAATATCTTTTTTATCTCATGTGCTTACACAAATGCCCAAATTTAATAAATCAATTTTATATTTATATGGGAAGGATGATATATATATATACATGGGCGTAGTAGGGGTCCACAATATGTAGATTGTAAATTTAAATTTTCCACTTGGCATCATGCATTTGCTTATTTAAGACATTTTTATTTACTTAGACGTATATATATTTTGGACTGAAAATATAATTTCTGTAATACTATAACACTATCATATATATATGGATGTTCATTTCTTAATTGGATGTGTCATAATATTAGTAGCATATTTATTTTATAATTATATTTATTGTATATATAAGTGGAAAAACGACTTTGAATTGATTTAAATTAATTCGTGGAATTTTAGATTTATGGAGGGGAATCTTCCTTTGATTGTCAAAGACGAAAGAATTTATTCCAATTTGGATTTAATGGGTTTATAACATGTAATTTTACTGGAATTTATGATTAATTACACGATTTGACATCCTGTTATGGGCTTTATTATATATATTATCCCACTGAGAGAACTTTAGAGGCTTTTTATATATATATATATAATACTATTATTTATATATATTTACTTATTTAACCATGGGTGGGTCCCATAGACAAACTTGTGTGGTATGAAACTACAAATCTGAGTTGTTTTATAAGATTTGCATAGGTGTGGGGATAAGAAATTTGCATGGATGGACAATCTTCAAATCCACAAAAGGGATAAGAATTGGAGCCCAACAAGCTTTAGAATAAGAAAGAGAGGTCCTCCAATTATTGTCATCAAAAGCTCATTAATAACAGCTTTATAATATAAGTATTCATGTTTATATATACATATATGTTCCCACATCTAAACATCATATCCATTCTAGTTAATTAGGAATTGTTCAAAAAATTAAAACAAAAAAATTCATTGTGTTAAGATATATTTAATTAATAAATCCCTTTTTTATTATTATAATTAATGGATATAAAATGGCCTTGGATCTTGAAATTTGACAGTCTTCATTATCAATTTAAAGCTTACCCACTTAATCATATGACTGAACTAAAGCAAGTATATATTACGAGTACATAAACCACATTGAACTAATGCTTGACTTATATATAGGGTAAAGAGGCAAATTAGCTTCTCAAACTTAACTCAAAAGAATTAGTACTGAATCAATATAATTTAGCCTTTTAAGTTTAAAAATGGTACAATTAAGTTCCTGAAAATTTATCTTCATTTACACCTACTAACAATTTCCATTGAGTTGACTCGGTTTCATTTCTAACCGAAATTTTTTTAATATTAATTCACATGCATTGAAGTACAGATTAAAATCTTCTTATGTTCATCCAAACATGATAAGCTACGTTGAATAAATTTTAGCCATTCGTTTAAAAAAAAAAAAGAATAGTTAAGATTAAAAATGAAAAGATAAATTTTTTAGGAAATTTAATTTTAACTATTAAAAAATAATATATAATTATCAATTTCAAATCTCTAGGCCCATAGTACTGTTCTAATATGGTATCACATAATTATTGTAGACTTTGTAGATAAAAATTTTAGACCTAAAGATAGAAAGACTTCGATTATAAAATGAAAATGCCTATGGCTTAAGAAAAGACAAAAGTTCCAAGTAGATAAAAATAATTGATTAGATTAAAACCATGAATTAAGCGACAATTGAGTAAAAAGCTAGTCACACTTGAGAGGAAATACATTAGAGAGAATGAAACTAATTTCAGATTGATTTAATTAATTTTAAAATATGGTGAATTTATAATTATTAAGTCCATTTCTATACCTATAAAATTCTAGTAGAAAGTATAATCCTGATATATCTTTCAATTACATGAGATGGAGCTAAATAAATAGAATTAAGTGATAAAAAATTTCTCATAAAGTATGAGTGTGATTATATATATATATATATATATATAAGTAATTAACAACTAAAAATTAAAAAGTAATAGAAACATGAATATAGTTTCACATGGGTAAAGGTGTATGTATGGATGTAATGTAATTTGTTAGAGATAGAGAGAGGGAGAGAATCTTTTTTTTTTTTTTTTTTCTAAGGAGACGTTAATTAATTAGCTTTGTGAAGGGGTGTGTGTATTTTATTAGTTAGATGAAATAAGGGGCAAAAGCCAAATCTGGTGAGTCTGTCCTCTTCTCGGTTGCTCTTCTATACAAAAACGCACCCTATTCTTCCCTACATATGCATCGCATTTGTTCTTCTTGAATCTGTCTTTTAATTAATTTGTGAATTTTTATTTTTAATTTTTTTTTTTAGAAAGAGAGAAATTAACTAAGAGAATGTTCCATACAAAGAAAGCTTCTTCAAGTATGAATTCCCATGATCATAGAGGTATGTGTGTTCAAGGAGACTCTGGTCTTGTCTTAACCACTGACCCTAAGCCTCGTCTTCGTTGGACTGTCGAACTCCATGAACGCTTTGTTGATGCTGTTACTCAACTTGGCGGCCCTGATAGTACGCAATTATTATTACACTACTCCTTAATTTCTATATATTTTGATCCATGCATCTTAATTCATTATTGTAATTAATTTTGCAGAGGCCACTCCTAAGACTATCATGAGAGTTATGGGTGTGAAGGGTCTTACCCTCTACCACCTCAAGAGCCATCTTCAGGTTTTCTTACTTTTATAATTACGACAAATTTTTCTATTTTCTTTTTGTTTTTCATTTAGGGTTTTCTTCTTTTCCCTTAGATCTTTTAGTTCTTAATTCTTTTTTCTTTTTAATTCAGAAATTCAGACTTGGAAAGCAACCTCACAAGGATTTCAATGATCACTCAATTAAGGATGGTAAGTGAGACAACTTTTTTATTTCCTTTCTTTCGGAAAATCTTTTTTTTTTTTTATAATTATTATTTAATATTTTTGCAGCGCCAACCTTAGATCTTCAACGCAGTGCAGCATCTTCTTCTACGATGATGGGCCGTAGTATGAATGAGTATGTATCAAAACTGTGAAAAATTCTTAGAACTTCATAAATCAGCACATGGAAGACTTTATTAAATGTTTCTTTTTTCTTTTCTTTTTGCTTTTTTTCAAGAAAGAAAATTCAAAGAATTTCCTGAGTCATTTTTCTTTTTCATTCTTGTTTTTGGGGATTTTCTTGTCAAAATATATGGGGATATAACAGTAACTCACAAATGGTTGATGCGATTAGGATGCAAATGGAGGTCCAGAGAAGATTGCATGAGCAATTAGAGGTAATTCTCTCTCTCTCTCTTTTTTTAAAGAAAATTCTCTTGTGGGTGTTTTTGTTTTTTTTTTAAAAGAAAAATTCTACTCTCAGGTACAAAGGCATCTTCAATTAAGGATAGAGGCTCATGGAAAATACATGCAAAACATGTTGGAAAAAGCTTATCAAACACTTGCAGGTGAAAATGCGGCCTCAGGAAGCTACAAAGGCATTGGAAATCATCAAGGAATTCATGATATGAATTCAATCAAAGATTTTGCTTCTCTAAATTTTCCACCATCATTTCAAGACCTTAATATTTACGGTGGAGGAGAACCACAACTTGATCTTCAACATAACAATATTGATAGGCCATCATCACTTGATCATGCTTTCTTGCCCAGTAATGATAACCTTTGTTTTGGAAAGAAGAGATCTTCCCCTTATTCCGGTACCGGAAAAAGCCCTCTGATTTGGTCTGATAATCTTCGTTTTCAAGAATTAGGATCAAACCCAACTTGTCTTGCTCCGCCAGATGATATTTTTAAAGCTGATCAGATTCAGATTGCACCCCCTTCCACTGATTTGGATTCCTTGTCAGATATTTATGAAACTAAGCCCACGCTTCAAGGTGATCCAATGGGTGAAAAGAAATATGATGCATCTACTAAGCTTGAAAGGCCATCACCAAGAGCAACACTTTCAACTGATATGAGAAACTCGCCATTTGGTTGAGAAGAAGAAGATGATCATCATCATTTTGATTTACCTAGATAATTAATGTGTAAGTGAGTTAATTATTTTTAATTAATTAAGCTCTTAATTAATTAAGTATAGGTGGTCTAGGGTTTTTGGTCTCAATATGTTGCCAATTTGTTACATTAATATTCCGTCTTCCTTCCACTGGGATATGATATAAATTATAATGCCATGCATAAATGGCAAGACCATCCAGCTATAAATTGCATTAATTAGCTAATGAAATAGTTTGCTTGTATTATTGTTATGATCCTTACACTTTTTTATTGGTTTAGTCTATATATATTCGGTCTATACAATCACATATATCTAATATTGTTCATGATTTAATCATATTGTGCATATAAATTCACGAAAGAGAATAATTGGATTGATCCAGAAATTCTAATTGAAGCCAAAAAAAAAAAAACAAAGAAAAAGAAAAGTCTTATTATTTTTTTTTTCTCTTCCTCTTTTCAGCATTTCAAATTGGAAATTTATATTCAAAGTTCAACAATAGGAAAATTCAAGAACTCCTCGGATTGTATTGTGTGTTTTGGTTTTAAAACTACAAGTTGTACATATCTCCACCATGTCTTCTTCGTGTGGGAGTGATAACGTACGGCATCAAACTCTTATTAACTTAATTTAGGTGTTTACTTAGGAGTCAAAGAGTGTTTTTTTCAATTGTTTTCAGTGTTACTGAGGCGGTAACACACATACACACACCCTTGACATAAAACTTCACCCTTATTTTTTTCAAAATTTTTAGTTCAAATATCAAATATTCATGCCTGTAAACCATGCATTAACAATATATATTTTAATACCAATATACCATCAGAAAGTTACTGGTGGTGCAAGGCCTTTTTTAGATATGGCCATGGACATAATGATTTTCAGTCAATGTGGGTCTTGTTACTAATTAAGAACAAACTTTTCTAACGGTTGCTTTTTAGTTAGTTGCTCTAAGTTAGTTATTCCTATCATTGTAGAAAAAATCATTGGGGAAATGACCATTACAAGATTTTTTTTTTTATTTAAAAAAGAACATAATAAACCAAAAGAAAAAAAGAAAGATAAAGATATAAAAAAAATCTCATGATCGCTATCAGTTACGGAAAAAAAACCATTTAGGGTTTTGGGGAACACAATCAAGACTACTGGTGTTCAAATAAGAAAATATTTTAATTGTTTTCTCACCCCATTTTCATGGATTCTCATTTTTATCATATTTAGTACTGATGAATGAATGAGATTAGTATATAGAAGTTTCTTTTCCATTAATATATAAGTTTTTTTTTTCTTTTATAATAGAAGCCGACAAAGAGTATCTATCTTTCATGCATGTACCCTTTTCTTCTTTTCTACTATGAGGAAGAGGACAAGAAAAGTTGGGTTTATATACTATCATTATGATTATATATTTTTTTGATATTCTTAATTAATCTTGTACTAAGAATTAATTTGCATAGACCATATATATATATATATATAATGAGCTTGTTGATTACTAGAATTATTTCTCTAGCATTGCGAATTAGAAAGTATACATTTTTTGTTTTTCATAAAAATAATTTTTTTATATAAAAAGAAAAAAAAATACATAAAACCCTTTCATACTATGAGGAATACATATAATATATTTGTGGAAGAAAGATGTTTATTCATTTAGTCATGCGTTTTATAATTTTAGATATGGATTCAAGAGCAGGTCTTTGTTTAGGGAAAGAAAGTGGTGGGTGGTGCCAAAACTTTATTGGTTGCAGAGCAAAAAATAAAAATAAAATTAGGGTACTGCAAGTTGTCAAGAAAGCTCCCTCTGCCTATACAGACACAAAGAGAAAGAGAAAGAGAAAAGCCAATAAAGAGTAAAGCATAAATGTTATGATGAAGAAGAATGAGAAGAACACAACGCACTCCCATGACTACACATATCGAGGAAGCTTCTATCTTTATGTACTCAAAGTTAAGGTTTCAATAACATTGCCTTACGGAAAAGCTATTGCTGATGCATGAGGTTGGTTTTCTTTTTATTTATTTATTTAAAAAAAGTATATTCATAATGTGATTGGTTAAATTATATGATTAAAATTAGAAATATTCTTAATTAAGTAGTCTTTTCCAGGAAAATTAAAATAAATCATTTGCAATCTGATATAAGGCACTTCGGATTCTGTACTTTGCTTGGTCCTTTGAATTTTCCTTAACAAAAGTACAGTCTCAAGAAACTTCTTTTGTCTCTTTCTCTTTCATACTTTGAGGCGACTAACAGAATTCGTCAGTAATGAGCTACAACCTGCTATTCACTTTCTTCGTAGTTTTTTTTTGCATTCTTTATTCTATCTTCTTTAATTATTTAAAATATGGCTCATTGTTCCAGCTATGCACCCATCTCATGGAGGTATGAAGATTTGATTTATTCATTAAAATATATATAATTAACACTAGTTTAATTAATTGTTTGTGAGTTCCTTGAAAACAATTATTATTAATCTTTTGCCATTTAAATTCAAGCACATAATGTCCAGTATCTGTACATAGTGATTTTTAGATGCTACCTGGAAAGTCGTATTCCATGCATGTAAAGTGTGCAAAGTGATGGGGAATATAATTAATTTCTCAAGTGATATAAATATTCATTCAAATCTCAATAATTTTCACAGTATCACAACTCTATAGTTCTAAGAGGTTTAATTCAAAATTCTACAACTCTTTCAAATTTTATGGAAGACACCACTTGGGTCGGGTTTGGTCCTTATTCAGGGCCGACTCCCAATCTGTCGCATCAGATACCAGTTAATTAAGCAAATCTATAGTACTTTTCTGCTTTGGAGATTAAACTAGTTTCTTAATTCTCATGATTAGCGGATGCAGTCTTGAGCATCATATTGATAATATTGAGTTTGTTGCGCCTCAATTTTCTTGAGAGTGGAAAATTAATTCTTGCTTATATTATATGGAAACGCCAGAATTAATCAATTAGTCTTGAGTTGGATATTTGATGTGTTAAAGTATACTACTGTTATACTTAGTTTAATAGTTTAGCATTTAGTTAGCTTTTAGTTAGTTAAATTATGTGCAACTCTCATACGGTACCGTTTATCCTTAGTCATTGGAGTTAATTTTTCCTCTCTCTTATTTTGGACTTCTGTAGCATATAAAGACCTTTTTGTAATTTTTTCCTTAATTGAATGAAAGTCATTTTTCACCATATCACTGAGTTGCTCTCGAACATGGTATCAGAGCTAATTGAAAATGGTTACCAATTTTATTGATCTTGATTTTGACTGCAAAGTCTTTGCAATCCTTCATTGTTGCTATATTTCTTGTTGATTTTTTTTCCTCCGGCTATTCCACTTTACATCTTATGGTAATGGCAGAAAATAGAAGGCTTTAATCTTCGCGATCACAATATGAAGAATCTAGAATTAGAAGGAAAGGATTGTTTCAACTGCAATCCGAGAAAGGGAGATGATTACATTTTGGAGATCCATATCACCTACAAAATTTTGACAATCTAGGTATGATTTTAGTCACAAATCTGTTGGATGGAAACAATTACCTAACATGGAGTACATCTATGATAATTGCACTTAGGGCTAAAAATAAGTTGAGTTTCATTGATGATTTTGGAGAAATAACTGATGAGGATAGTGAAGAATATGAACACTGGCTCCGAGCTGATTCTATGGTTACCTCTTGGATTCTGAATTCCATTTCTAAAGACATAGCTGAATCCTTCATATACATATCCTCAACAAAAGAATTCTGGGAAGAACTTGAAGAAAATTACGGTCAATGCAATGGGCCACAGATTTATCAGCTTCAACATGAAATTTCAGCTATGAAACAGGGTAATCAGAGTATTAATACATTTTATATAAAGCTTAAAAAACTATGGGAGGAATTAAATTGTTTGAATCTTGTTCCTTATTGTACATACATGAAATGTGATTGTAAAGTTGCAAAAAAAATTGAAGAGATGATTACTCAAACTCGTATGATGCATTTCTTAATGGGACTAAATGATACCTATGAACATGCAAAAAATCAAATTTTACTCTTAGATCCATTGCCTACTATTAATAAAGCCCATTCCATTGTACTTAGAGTTGAAAAACATCGTCAAGTGCAAATAAATTTTGAGGAAGTGGCAGAAGGTCATGTGATGCTGACCAAGGTGGGACAAAATTATGGGAAAACTAATAATAAGAAGAAGGAATATGGTAAGGGAGAAGACAAATATTGTGAATATTGCAGAAAATCTAGCCATCTTAAGGAATCTTGCTTCAAGTTGCATGGTGTACCTGATTGGTACAATGAATTAAAGATGAAACGACAACGTGAAAAAAAAAAGATACATACCAATTTTGCTGCAGGAAACGAAGAAGATAAAAAAGAAAGTGTGTATGAAAGTGCATATATATACAATGGCAGAGGACAAAATTTTATAGCTGAGCTAGTGAAGCAAGAAGTGTTTCAATATATTAAAGGCAAGAATTTGGATGTTGAGGACAAAGTCAACTTTGCCCAACTTAAAGATTTTGCAGATATTGTTAATAGATACATTTCTAGCTTTCCTAATAATAGTCTAGGTTTTTGGATCATTGATAGTGGTTACTCAAATCATATTTGTGCAGATCAAAAAATGTTTCTTACCCTTTACCCTATATCTAAAACTATCAAAGTCCATTTACCCAATGGTTCCACCATAAAAGTTGAATATCACGGCACAGTCAATTTTTATGACAAGTGTCAACTTCACAATGTTTTATACATACCTGTTTTTACTCATAACCTCATTTCTGTGCCAAAGATGACAAGACAAAACTAGATACAATTTCTTTTTACTCACAACTCTTGTATTTTACAGGACCTGAGGAGTAATCAGTAGATTTCCATTGGAAAGGTCATAGGAAACCTTTATGTGTTAGACTCCAGTTCTTTTACTGAGCCTTGTAATAAAGCATGTAATATGCATCAATATACTTGAACTACTCAATTAATGATGCAGCTACTGTTGATGCACATGTTTGGCATAATAGGCTTGGGTACCCTTCAAACATTGTTCTATCACATTTATCATTTTTCAATAAATCAAATTTGTCTTTTTTTGACACTTATGATAATTGTCCTCTAGCAAAGCAAACTAGAAACATTTTTCCCTTGAGCCAAACTAAAATTGAAAAACCTTTACCCTTCTTCACGGAGATATTTGGGGACCTAATAAAGAGTCTTCCATTGATGGTTCTCATTATTTCCTTACTTTACTAGATGGTTCTCATTATTTCCTTACTTTACTAGATGGTTGTACTCGTGCTGTTTGGACATTTTTTATGAGTCACAAATTCCAAACTGTCTCTTTACTTACAAAATTTTTTTTCCATGATTGAAAATCAGTTTAAAACCACAATCAAAATTTTTCTAACCGATAATGGTTCTGAATTCTTGAGTACTGCTTGTCAATCTCTACTTGTTTCTAAACGCATTATACATCAAAGAACTTCCATTTATACACCACAGCAGAATGGGATCATGGAATGCAAGCACCGATAACTTGTTCAAATTGCCCGTTCTCTTCTTCTTCAATCTGGAATGCAAACAAAATTTTGGGGAGCTGCTATATTACACGCTACTTTTATTATTAATCGCTTACCTATCAAAATTCTTATTTGGAAAACTCCTTTTGAAATTCTTTTCCTGACTAAACCCGATTATACCCTTCTAAAAACTTTTGGTTGTTTGGCTTTTGCTAAATACGCATATGCTTTGCCTCATAAGTTTGCTGCAAAGTCATCTAAATGTGTTTACCTTGGTATTTCCCCTAGTCAAAAAGGTTATAGATTCTATGATTTACAAAGAAAAACTACCCTGGTTTCTCATGATGTGCAATTCCAAGAGACAATTTTTCCTTTCCTTGATAAGTCACATCAACCTTTACCTTCACCCACTTTACCTATACCTACGCCTGACAATTTAGTCTTCCACTCGCCTCACTTACGCAAGCCTAATAATGTTATAAGTCATTTTCCTTCTGCTTCATATTTACCAATGTCACCTTTACCCATGTCACATAATTCTACTATACCACCAAACCCTGCCTCCTTATCTCCTAGAGTTGAACCTATTTCTACTTCAAATTTTAATCTATGAGGAAACAATAGACCTATTAAAACTCCCACATTGCTACATAATTTTCATCTTAACCTTGTCTCCACCAATTCCTCTTCGATTTTTCCACCCTAAGGACATTTCACATCTGCTCATTTATGTTTTATGGCTAACCTTTCTTTGGTTCAGGAACCTAAGACATATCAAGAAGCTATTAACAGCTCTTGAGCGTAATCAAACATGGATTCTCACTGACTTACCACTTAATAAGACACCAATCGGTTCTAAATAGGTGTATAAATTGAAGTTTAAGCAAGATCAAACTGTCGAATGATATAAAGCTCACCTTGTCACCAAGGGCTTCAATCAAATTGTAGGACTTATTTTCACTGAGAGTTTTTCTCCGGTAGCTAAATCGATTACAGTTCGCCTTCTCTTAGCCCTTATTGTGACACATTCTTGGCCTCTTTATTAAATTGATATCAATAAGGCTTTCTTGCATGGGTATATTAAAGAAGATTTATACATGCTTCCACCCGAGGCATACAAGAAAGCCCGACCAGGCCAAGTTTGTAAGTTGACTCAATCTTTATATGGCTTAAGGCAGGCATCGCGCTAATGGAACACAAAATTTACCATTAAACTTTGTTCCTATGGTTTTACTCAGTCAACTCATGATCATTGTTTATTCACTTGTTCACGAGGGACCAATCTTTTGTTGTTATTAGTCTATGTCAATGATGTTCTCATCTCCAGTACTTCCAAGACTGATATTCAAGCTGTCAAAATTTTTTTACACTAGGAGTTCACTATTAAGGATTTAGGGGCAACGAAGTTTTTCCTTGGCATTGAGATTGCTTATTCTATTTTAGGCCTATTTATTTGTCAACAGAAGTATATTCTTGATCTTGTGTAAGAGGTTGGCCTTTAAGATGCTACTATAGTGTCCACTCCTATTGTTAAAGGTACTCTTTTAATAGTGGATGATGGTCCCCTGTTACCAGATCCGCATCTGTATCAGCAGCTTATTAGTAAATTGTTGTGTGTTGGATTCACAAGGCCGGATGTCATATATGTTGTACAATAATTAAGCCAGTTTATTCAGTCTCCTCGATTGCCTCATTGGCACACAACTTTGTATGTTTTGAGATATTTGAAAGGGAGCTCGGAGAAGGGTCTATTTTATTCCAGCTCTAGTGATATGCATTTAGAGGCCTATAATGATGCTAATTAGGCTGTTTGCAAGGATACCCATCGATCCCTCACGGGTTTCTGTGTCTTTCTTGGTACTGCCTTAATTTCTTGGAAAATAAAAAAATAGAACACAGTTTCACATTCTTCCCAGAAGCTAAATAGCGCAACCTGGCTAGCACGATTTGTGAAGTTCAATGGTTATCTTATTTGCTCCGTGATTCCAGGTTCATGTTTCTCTTCCTATACCTTTGTGGTGCGACAATCGTGCTGCTATTTATATCACAGAGAATCTCATTTTCCATAAGCATACCAAACACCTTGATATTGATTGTCACTTTGTGCAGGATAAATACAAGGAAGGTTTTATCTCTCTTCAAGATGTTCAATCTACTGATCAGCTTGCTAATTTTGTTACAAAAGCACTACCTGTTTCCACGTTTAATCTCATGTGCTGCAAGTTGGGCATGTCACAGTTGTACCTAGTGCCAACTTGAGGACGGGATGTTAAAGTATACTACTATTATACTTAGTTTAATAGTTTAGCCTTTAGTTAGCTTTTAGTTAGTTAAATTATGTGCACCTCTCATACGGTGTCATTTATCATGAGTTAGTTTTTCCTTTCTCTTATTTTGGACTTCTGTAGTATGTAAGGACCTTCTTGTAATTTTTTCCTTAATTGAATGAAAGTCATCTTTCACTATATCGTTGAGTTGCTCTTGAACATGATGTAGCTATCGAAATATGTTGATTGGTGCACCAATATCATAAAATGAATTCTAATAATACTTAGATTCTAAGAATATAAAAAAATAGACATCAAAATTTTTTTATTAATTTCCAAAGAAATTAATAATAAAATTTGGGCATTAAAATTAATTAGAGTTTCATAATTCTGATGCAAAAACTGTTCAAACAAATGAAAAACGAATTTATATAGGAAATTTTCAAATATACCAACAAATTATAGTTAATGTTTTTAAGTTTTAAAATTTTAAATTTACCAAAAACTCATATCCACCAAAATCTCATAATAATCTCAACTTAAAAAATATGTTTACAGAAGTTGCCAAGATCTTTTAGACCTACGAAAAGGAACAAATGAAATTCAACGCAAAGAAAGAAAACCCACCGAGAAAAATTCAAACTTTATGAATCTAAAGAATATTTCTGTAACCCAAACCAAACTAAATAATGATTACAAATTAGAGCATATAATTAATTATGCACTTGATACGGTGAATAGGGAAAATAAACATGGTTGGCATGTATATACATATATATATAATCAACTAGGATGATTAAGATTGGATGATTATGGATTAGTAATTTCAGCAGCAAATATAAGAGACAGTTGATTATGCAGTGAATAAGCTAGTACCTGGGACAACACCAATATCAATGCCACCCTATAGAATGGCTCCAGTTGAGTTGAAAGAACTGAAGACTCAATTGCAATAACTATTTGATAAAAGGCATATCAAACCTAGTGTATCACCATAGGGAGCTCCAGTGCTATTTGTTAAAAAGAAAGATGAAACCTTAAGATTGTGTATTGATTTCAGGGAGCTAAACAAAGTAACAGTTAAGAACAAATATCCATTGCCTAAAATAGATGATTTGTTTGACCAGTTGCAAGGAGCCAAAGTATTTTCCAAGATTTATTTGATGTCAGGCTATTATCAGCTAAGAGTAGCAGAGGTAGATATTCCAAAGATAGTTTTTCAAACTAGGTATGGACATTATGAATTCTTAGTGATGCCATTCAGGTTGATTAATGTTCCAACTACATTTATAGCATTCCAACCATACCTGGATAAATTTGTGATAGTATTTATTGATGACATTCATGCATACTCAAAGAATAGGGAGGAACATGAACAACATTTAAGGATTGTACTACAAACTTTAAGGGAGAAACAACTATATGCTAAATTGAGAAAATGCGAATTCTAGTTAGAACATGTAGTATTCCTTAGGCATGTGGCATCAGGTAAAGGCATAAAAGTAGATCCAAAGAAAATAGAGGCTATAGTAAATTGGGAAGCTCTTAAAAATGTTACAGAAGTACGTAGTTTTTTGGATTTGGTTGGGTACTATCGTAGATTTGTTGATAGATTTTCCCTAATTGCCAGCCATCTAACTAAATTACTAAGAAAGAATCCTTTTAAGTGGACTTCAGAATTTCAAAGCAATTTTGAAGAACTAAAACACAAGCTAACTTTTGTACTAGTGTTAGCTATTCCTACAGGCACATGTGGGTTTATAGTGATGCTTCTTACCAAGGCTTGGAGTGTGTATTAATGCAATATGGTAAAATGATAGCTTATGCATCTAAGCAATTAAGAATACATGAGATATCATATCCAGTGCATGATCTAGAATTAGCTACAATTGTATTTGCATTGAAAATTTGGAGACATTATTTATATGGCGAGACATTCCAGATTTTCACAACTCATAAGAGTTTGGGTTGTTTGCTGATACATAAAGAGCTAAACATGAGATAGAGAAGATGGTTAGAGCTATTAAAAGATTATAACTGCACAATTGAATACCATCTAGGGAAGGCAAATATAGTAGCAGATGCATTGAGTAGGAAGTCCAGTAGCAGTGTAGCTCACTTGCAATCATCTCCTTTTTCATATTTTATTCAATTGAGGTCTAAGAATGTTAAATTGAATATGCAAGATAGTAGGTCATTGATTGCAACTCTTCATGTTAGATCTATACTAAGAGATAGAATCAGAGAAGCACAAGGCAGAGATCCTCAATTATGTGAGAAAGTTGAAATGGTAAAGCAAGGAAAAAGCAAAAAATTTCATTTACAAAATGATACATTGATGTTAAAGCCATGCACATGTTCCAAACATTGATAACTTGCTTTAGGAAATAATGGAAGAAGCATACAGTGCACTATATGCAATGCACCAGGGGATGACTAAGATGTATCACAATTTGAGACCTCACTATTGGTGGCCAAGAATGAAGAAAGACATAGCATAATATGTTTCTAAATATTTAACATGCCAGCAGATTAAGGTAGAACATTAGGTTTTATTTTGTAAACTACATCCATTGCTAATGCCAGAAAGGAAATGGGAGAAAATAGCGATGGATAATGATGCTATATAGGTGATTATTGATAGATTAACCAAGTCAGCACATTTTCTGCCTATCAGATAGAGGTGTACACTTAAGAGCTTGGTAAAATTTATGTGAATGAGATAGTTAGATTACATGGCATTCCAGTATTTGTTATGTCTAATAAGGATCCACAGTTTAATTCATATTTTTGTGTTGAGTTTACAAAAATACATTGGGAATAAAATTGAACTTTAGTACTGCATTTCACCTATGGACTGATGGATAATCAAATAGAACTATACAAACATTAGAGGATATGCTCAGAGCATGTGTTATAAAATTCAAAGGATATTGAGATGAATATATGGCATTAATGGATTTTGCATACAACAACTAGTATCATAATAGTATCCAGATGGCACCATATGAAGCATTGTATGGGAAAAAGTGCAGATGCATTATCACTTAGGATGAAGAAGGAGCACGAGCACTAAAGGACTAGAAATGGTACAAGATACGGTAAATAAGGTCAAGATAATCAAAAGCAAGCTAAAGGCACTACAAAACATACAAAAGAGTTATGTTGATCAACACAGAAGAGAAATTGAATATAAAGAAGGAGAAAAGATATTTCTACAAGTATCACCATGGAAAGGAGTAATCCAATTTGGTAAAAAGGTTAACTAAGTCTGAGGTACATAGGGCCCTATGAAATTCTTGAGAAAGTTGGTCTATTAGCATATAAATTGGCTTTACCACTAGAGATGGTGATATGATTATTATTTATGGTGTTTTTGTGTTATGTTTTGTCTAAGTTTGTGTAAGTTTTGTGTTAATTTTGGCTTATATTGGTTTTGTTTGTTTGTTTGTTTATAGAATATGCGGTAGAGAAGAGTATTATAAGGTGTATTTATGCTAAATTTGATTATTTGAAGAGGTGGAGTGAAATTCAAGTGTTCGAGTGACCTACATGGGCATGTAGGTGGGAACATAGTCTTTAAAGTAGCCTCTAGACACGATTGTGTGGATATCTTGGGCATGCATTGACGTAGCAACAATCTTTACCTATATGGGCATGTGGTCCTACACAGTTGTGTCGTCTTCCATTTTTATGCTTACTATACACGATTGCATAACCTTACATAGTCGTGTAGCCTCACAATGCTGCATACTCCTCTTTTAGATGAAAGATCTGATTTTTAATTGTGTGGGCCTATGCTCCCCAACTTAATTCCTATTGGCTTAAAGATTATTCTGAGATATATTTGCCTTTAATTTAGGAAGCTTTGGAGAGTCCTAATGGGGAATGGAACTCAAACTAAAAAAAACAATTAGGGTATTTAACGTATTTTGGAGGGAGATTAGGGGGTTAGGCATTCTTTGATTTTTCTAGGAAGCTTTTGGGACTTTAGTGGATAAATAGACCTTGGAGGCCACCTAATTTGTTTCCAGCAGTCTACACTTATAGAACTTGGGATTTTCTACACCTTGAGACCGAAGCTTGGATCTTTGGATGACGATGATCAACCATTCAAAGGGATTTCAAGTCTACAAGTTCTATGGAGTTTTTAATTCCTATTCTCATCTTTTAATTGATGTAAACATGCTTAGCTTTGTCTTTGCCATTAACTTAACTCAAGTAGTCGCTATGATTGACTAAGTATTTTATAGGTATTTAGTAGCCATTAGGATGTATGAACTTTCCCTTTAGTTTTTAATGAACTTTTATTCTTTCTATTTTCAATTGTGCTTGAATACTCTTAGATTGAATATTTGATTGGCCAGCTTGCATTTAATTTAGGAGGAAAATACTTTATTTGACAAACCATCTTTAACTTGATCAACAAATTGATTTGGGCGTTAATTACACCATTATTTTGGATAGTTAATGATTAAAACGAGAGCTAATGGAATCTGATTTTAGTGAGCCTAATCGATTTAGGGGAAAGAGATTATGACTAATGTGCGAACTAAATGCCTAATTAAGTCTCATAAGTATTACAAAACAATCAAGTTTAATTACTTTTCTTTTTTATTGCTTAATTGCTTCCATTCACTTAGTGAATCTTTAAACCATCAAAATGTGATTAGAGTGTTTAATCGCAGTCACTCATGTTCATTGACAATTAGGAGTAATTAAGGGTTTAATCTGATTGTTCCTTGAGAGATCAACCTCAGGGTAGCTTATTGTATTACATACGGTTTATGCATTTGCGAGTAACATAATTTGATACATCAGATGACTTAGATTCATAATGTGTTTCGTATCAGTATATTAAAAAGATATATATCAGACCCTATACATATACTTAAAGATCAAACCATTAAGATTACAAATAATAATGGTTATATAGAAGAACCAATAGAAATCATCGATACAAAACAAAGTAGTTGAGAAACAAAGAAAGACCCTTAGTAAAAGTGTTATGGAGAAATCATTCATAAGAAGAGGCAACATAAGAAACCAAAGAAAGCATGAAAAAGCAATATTCACACCTATTCCAAGGTATCAAATTTCGAGGATGAAATTTTTAAAAGAATGGGAGAATTGTAACATTCTCGATCTTTCCCCACATGCATTTTAGATGCATTTCATTTACACATGTTCATATTGCATATAATTCACATGAAACACATGCATTTGGCTTGAATATGTTCATGAGATACATTTGCTATGTGTCGCTTTATTTGCAATAGCAATAAGTCAGACGTATTTATTTTATAACTTAAATAAAGATGAGAAGACGCTAGAAATAAATTTAAATAAAATGATTAGATGAAAAATAAATAAATAAGTAAATGATTGGCATAGTTAATTTAATTAAATTGGACTACTTAGTTAAATTGTATTTTTTTTATATTGATTAGTGATAATAATAATAATAATAATAATAATAATAATAATAATAATAATAATAATAATAATAATAATAATAATAATATACTTCATAGATAGCTTTTATATAATTCAAATATATTTTGTAATTTTTTATTTTTTTTGTCAAATTTGAATGTAATTGAAAAATATAAGATTTGTCATATTTTATCAGTTCTAATTTTTTAAAATATAAAACATT
>CATIWF010182211.1:0-20236 GCA_949630135.1 Balakata baccata
TTAACCTTTGTAACTGAAATAATTGAACATAGTGTCTGAATTGTTAACATATGTGATATATTAGTTTTATAATCAGGATGTGATGCTTAGCTGAGCTGTCAAATGTTGCAAAGTGATAATGTTATATGATTCAAAAAAAAAAATGATCCCTCATTATAAACAGGACTATGTTCCATTATATGCAATATACGACAACATGATATAAGTATAAGTGATATCCATAGGTATAAGGTGTTACAAATAATCTCCATCAGCGGCCTTGAAAAGCTGAGTATGGACTTTCCAGAAGTGGTCCAGAAAGAGTTTGGGGTTGGCTATTGTCTTGTAAGCCCCAGTGTCAATGAAAGCAATGGCTTTGATGAGCTTATCATATTTACTAGTGAAAAGTTGGACAGAGCAAAAAGGAATGAGCTGTTTTTTGGATTTATGGGAAAATGATCAAATTAGGTCTGGTGGACCGGGCTCAATCTGAAAGCTTTCTTCTGTATCAGAATCACTATCTTCATTTTTTATTCCAGTGAAAGAATCATGAGATACTTCATCTTTTTAAAAAAAAATAGGGATTCGATATCTGCTTCTTCAAGATCCAAATCATAAGCATTGTGGATCTGTTGGATAAGTTGGATTGCTTGTTTAGGCCGATTTGAACATTGTTTTGCAAAATGTCCCATCTTTCCACGAAGATAACATCGATCAGTTCTCTTATACCTTTTCTGCTTCCGTTTGAAGAATTTGAACTTTCTCTTTTTTCTGTATGGATAAGAGGATGATGACTGTTTGTATTTCTTGTAACGCACCTTCTTTTTACAATTACAGTCTTTTGTATCAGCACATTTTATATTGAGATCTAGCCTTTTACATAAGTAATCTATTTCTTTCTTGTTGCTTCAGAGAAGAGCTTCTTTTATTTGCTTTCTGGCTGAACATAATTCTTCAAGAATCATAAGCATTTTCTGATAAACTTGAGCCAGAGTCAAATCTCTTAGAGCAATTTTGTGCTTAGTAGAAAATTGTCCAAGACAATATAAGCTCTATTAATTTTCTTACTCCTATTGATATGGGACTTTAACTCTCCTTTCTCATGCCTAGACCCACTATGGGAGTATAACACAGCGATGAGTCACCTAGAGCGTGAAAGTACAGTAGACTATAATGCTCGCAAACCATCGCTCTGATACCATATAAAATTCGATAGATAAATAGACTTGGACCTAACTCTTTCCAAAAGTTAGCTCAATGGTAGAAGATTGTCCAAGACAATATAAACTCTATTAATTTTCTTACTCTCATCGATGTGGGACGTCAACATTTATGATTATAACATTTAAAATCCTAATTAAAAAGTCTATAATTAATTAGCTTCACTCTAAAAAAATTCCAATTAAATGATCAAATTTAGTGGTAAATTATATTATGAACTCATGTCTATATTGCAATATAAACTCCTGGTTTATACCTATAAAAAATTGACTATTTTCGTGCAGATATCCACACAGATATAGCCTATAATCCATATTACAATATGGAAAGGGATCTATAGTTGTATAAGAATTGAAATTTAATAGCCTAAATACAACATTTATATGTAGGCCTAAGTTCTCTTAAAATTCCTTCAAGTTTGGCCTAAGCTAGCCTAAATACATTTTGAGAAAATTTCATTCTTTATCAAAATTCACATGTTTTTTTTTTATATTTACCTGCAGTTTTTTTTTATTTTCATTAGTATCGAAATTTTTTATTTTTACTGAACTATTCATCTTCTTCATCTTTTTCGAGATTTATCATAGCAAGCTTTCCAGTTCTTCCTCCGATCTCGTTTCCACTCCATCTCCTACATATCCAACAATAATCTTGTTTCCAATTTCATTGCCCTTCTCCCTTTCCTCCCTTCTGCTTCTTCAAAAAAGAGAAAAACTATCACTGAGATTCATGATGATGTTGCAGTTATTTTTAGGACTTAGTTTTTGCTTTAAATTCGATGAGTTCATAAGGTTGGTCTAAGAGGAAGCTTTGAAATTAAGTTTATTTATTTACTTTTTTTGAGTTTTGCTTTGTTGTTGTTGATTTTTTTTTTTTGTGAAAATATTAAGATATCTCCAAAATATCTGCAAGATATACCGGAGATATTTTCATGAAATTTTCAAATGTATACCGAAGTATCTCCAAGGTATTCTCAAGGAATTCCAAGATATGCTCAAAATATCCCCAAGGTATACCCAAGATATTCCCTTGAAATTCTCAAAGGTATACTGAAGCATCCTCAAAGTATTCCTAAAGAATTTCTCCCAAGAAATTCTCAAGGAATTCTCAAGGTATACCCAAGGTATTCATAGAGAATTTCTCCCAAGGAATTTTCAAGGTATACCGAATGTATCTCCAAGGTATACTCGAAATATCCCCAATGTATACCCAAAATATTCCTAGAAAATTTCTCATAGGAAATTCCTTGAGAATTCTTAAGATATACCCGAAACATACCCAAAATATTCTTGAGATATTTCTAAGAAATTCTCAAAGTATGTCCAAGGTATTCCGAAAGGAATACTAAACTGTTTATTTGAGATTTTTGTGACGTTTTGAATTTTGATTGAATTCTAGTATTCTTCTTCTTTTCTAATGATTTAGTTGTTATTGTTCTTTTATTGTTTTTTGGTGAAAATTGGACTAAGATATCCACAAGGTATAGCGAAGGTATGCCAAGAATATATCATCTGAGCATATTTTGGGGTGATTTTGAGATTTATGTACTGTTATAATTTTAAAAAGTTATTTTCGGAATGAAAAACAATTTTGAGCACTAGTGAAAATATAAATAGGTACCCGTTTTTTGGTATTTCTATAAAATTCTCATACATTTTTGTGGATTGCGCCATTTTATTCCGGTTATTTTTTTTAGAAAATTTTTCAAAAATGTCAAAAAGTTCCGAAAATATTAAAATATTATCTTCTCTTAAAATTTTTTTCAAATATACCAAAAACATCTAAAAATATTACAATAGTATATGAATTCGAATTATTCGTTATCACCGAAGGGTAAAAGTAGATAATAGCTCTGGATGAATTGTTTCCATCTTTGCTGAGCACTGAAAGTAGAGTTCACTTGAGTGCAATGTTTTATCATTTATTTATTCAATTGTGAAATCTTTATATCAAAATTAAGGATCGCAAACACTAGGTAACATTTCTTTTTCGTGCAATAATAATAACGCCAGTGGTTTTCTGATAAAAAATCAAATATCAAATTCAATCCTTGCCATTATTTTTATCTAAATTAAGGTCATCTACTCTTCTTCTATTTTTAGTAAAAATTTGTGCAATTCAACTAAGGTATTCTCCAAGAATTTTCAAGGTATTTCTAAGGTATACCTAAGATATTGTCAAAGTATTCCCAAAATATATCCAAGGCATTCCCAAAGAATTTCTAAAAAGTACATTCGGTATATCTCCGACATACCTTAGATATATATTGGTTCAGTATCCTTATAAATACTTTAGTTCGGTATACACTGGGAATACTTTGAGTATATCCTGAGAATGTATTGGAAATTCCTTAAGAATTCTTTTACCTTGAACATTCCTTAAAAATACATTGAGTATACTTTAGGAATTCTTTGGAAATATATTGGAAATTCCTTGAGAATTTTTTAAGAATACCTTAGGTATGTTTTGGGAATACCTTATATACTTTGGAAATGTCTTGATTAAATTGTCCAGATTTTCACACACAAAAAAAAAGAAGAAAACTAATAGATTAAATAACACAACATTTCCAACCAAACATCCAACTGCAATATAATAATTGAGCTTATTAATTAACTATATTTAGAGGCATCATATAATCAACAATTAAATAATAAGATTGGAAATCAAGTTTGTTACTGAAATCATAATATTGGAAAAAGAATTTCTAATCTATCAATTAAATAATAGAACCCAAGTCTGTTTGGTCTTTGGATTTTCCATTTTGTTGCTGGCGCTCAAATCCTTTCACAGATCGCCTTCCAACTCTCGCAAGATCCTCCTGCGTTGAACAAGTTGATCCTCTTGCTTTAATTTGTTTAGGTGTTGGTCTTGAGAATGATGACACTAGGCTTGTTAAGATGCTTGTAGTTGTAAAGAATTAAGCTTAGACTTGAGG
Source organism: Balakata baccata (assembly GCA_949630135.1). Lineage (NCBI taxonomy): Eukaryota > Viridiplantae > Streptophyta > Magnoliopsida > Malpighiales > Euphorbiaceae > Balakata > Balakata baccata. The sequence goes on from CATIWF010182211.1 coordinate 4,139, forward strand.
GATGTTTAAGTGTTGGAAACATTGTGATTATGAGTCATTTTGAGAGGATAATTCAGGCAGATCTCACAACTCGGTTTTGGGAGAAAGACCTGGATATGAGTTCCTTGACATGAGAACTATGAATTAATGTATTCATATGCTCAAAATGAAAAATGTGTGAATAAAAATTGAAGCTCAAAGTAAACTTCTTGCTAAGGAAATATAAAGAAAAAAAGTGAAAGTAAGTTTTTGTCTCACATCATTAATATGTGAAGTTGGACTTGTATTTATATATTAAGATACTTTCTTATATGGATAAGAAAGTAGCATGGAAAACTCTCTCTTATGCGTTCAGGTGTAGGGGGTGCAAATCCATGATCCGGGATAGACCAATGTATTGGTGTGCGCCCGTGTGGATTATGTTCTAGATTAATTTTTTGAGCTCCTTATCTTTTAAAATTTCATTTTCTGATGTTTCAAAGATTAATTTTACCATTATTTGAGAGTTATAAAGGCATTATTGACAGTCTTTAAAAGATATTAATCACAATTAATCTTATGTCTCCTACATCTAGTATAAATAGGAGCTTTTGGCTTGTATTGTAAAGAGTTTAGGGAGTTGAGTTTGCTTATTGTTGAAAAGTCTTTTTCTACTTTTTCCTTCTTCTTCTCAAGTGATAGAAAGTGTGACAAATACTCAATTCGCTATAAGTAGGTATTGTGTGTTCAACAATTAGTTGAAATATGTTGTATCCTGGGAAACAAATGCCAGTTATCATAAACACTGGTGGTAGATGACGAATTTGTCTTAAGGAAATTATGTGGAACACATGTCTCAGATCGTTTTCCATTTCTCTTGTTTTTTAAATATTGAATTAACAATTTCTCATATTGTTTTTCTCGTAACATTAAAATCATCATGAGGCACATCTGGCTTCTGAATTTGCAGAAGAATTATGGCAGTTTTTGTAACTTAATCTATTCCCGCCGATTATGGCCAAGGATAATAGAAATCTGTGGAGAAAAATGTAGTATTGTTGAAGAGTAGCCATTGATTTAAGAGATCCACAAATCTTGTCACATCCGCTAGTTTAGGGTCCGACTGGAAACGTTGGACTAGCCAGAGGTTGGACGTATTTACGACCGAAATACCGATAATACAATTAGAGTATAAATTAGGACAATAAATATATGTCGGTAAATTTTTTTACGAATACCGAGAGAAAAAACTAAATTTAAAATTTTTGGATTTTCGCTTTGTTAGCGAATAATGAACTAAATACATTGGAAGTGTTAGTACGTAGAATAAATTATTATGTGAATATCACTATATTTAAATGTAGAAAACAATTAATTTAGATTATGAAATTAAAGAAAATAATGACATGGCAAAATTTTATTAAAAATAAAAGTAAAACAAAATAAGAAAAATAAAAAAAAATATCTCATATTTTTCCACTTTGAAGTGGCCGACCATCACACCAAATCCCATATTAAATTGGTTTTAGTTATTCTTTCCAATCCACCGCACAACTCTTTTCTCATTTCTTTTTTCTTCCTCTCTCTTCTTTCTTCATTTTCTTCTTCACCCAACCGAGACTCTCCTTACCTTCCTCAAATTTTTTTGACCTTTCTCTTAGATTGTCACCATTTAGAACACTTGTAGGCTTGAGCCAGAGCAAAGGAAGAAAAAATAAAAGATAGATCAATGTCATAGAGTGTTTAAAAGTCTTTATCTTTTCTTTCTTTGTTGGGGTAAGTTTATTTCAAGATTCCCTTTGAAAAAAAAAATTCACTCTTTCCTTTCTTGTTTCTTTTATTTTATGAAATTATTTTCTTGTGCTCATGTGGTATTGTTTGGAGATGATAATTAGAACAAAAATAAAATAATAAATAAATAAATAATACTATTTTTTATTGTTGTCCGAAAATGAGATGAAGAACTTTCAGAATATTTTTGAAGAAGTTGTAAATGTTTGAGTTTAAGATTTACGGTACTTGTAGTCATAGAGCAAAGAATTAGAATTTTGGAACTTGATGAACCAAAAATGGAAATTAGGAGACTTAATGGATTATAGAGAGAGTTAATTAGAATTTTTGATTTTGAGAAAAATGAGAAATTGGGTTTGGCTATGACTGTTTGAGAAAAACTGTGAGAGTTGCAGATGGTGGAATATGGTGTTGGAAAATGATGGAGCCGAAATTTTGAGGGAAAAAAATAATAAATAAAATTGGATTAAATTAAATGGACATTTAAAATATAATAAGGGACTAAAAGAATAATTAACCAAATTATAGAAAAGTTAGACCTAAAGGCATAAAGAATATAAATTGTAAAATTTTTCATAATTAAAAGACTAGTAATATAAATTTGATAGACATGGATAATAATAATAATAATAATAATAATAATAATAATAATAATAATAATAATAATAATAATAAAATAAATTGATATGAGAGACGCAAAATAAATTTATTTTAATTATTTAATGAAATTAGTATTATCCAAATGTTGTTATTTATTTAAGTATTTTTTGATAGGCGAACCATCAATTTAAGTGTCAGGGCTGAAAAAGAGTAAAAGATTAGCAGACGCGAGCAAGATTTACTTCATATTTATGCAAACTTTATAGAAACAGTCATAACTTTATTTAATGAATTTTTATAATATTAATATAAAATGATTAAGAATATTAATTAGGTATGATATTATGAAATGAAATAATTTATTTTTCTGAAATGAATTATTTTTCTAAGCTATGATAGAAATCTAAGGTATATTTATGACATATACAATGTGATTTAATGTATGATAAATTGGTTGACATATGTGTGTAATAAATGAAATAATTTGAAATATATATGTTGAATTATGTGAATGCTATAGGCATAAGCTCATAAATTAACCTAGGCCGGAACTGGATAGACTTATTAGCATGTTAATAGAGTTATTTGACTACAGTAAGGAGATTTATACTTTGATCATGTGAATTGACTTTGATCATGTAATTTTACTTTAGTTGAAAAATTGGTCATGTGATGGTTATAGCCGAGATAGGTGGCTTCGGCCTGGGTAGATGGGCTATAACCCAGACGCCTTATTATTATGGTTACCCGTCGTGTTTTCTAAAATCTAGTATAGGTGGTTTAATTTATGGACCTTATATTAATAACAGTAAAATCTAGTCTATGTTCTTCCAATCACATATGATATGACATTTTGATAATTGTTAATAATAAATATATGTAAATAATTTGCTTGATTTATTATGTTATTAATTTGTAAAAATATTATGTGGATTTAAATTTAATTATATATGACAGTTACTATAAAGTTTGTATCGCTGAGTAAAATTACTCAATGTAGGAGTTGTTTTTTCTTGCATAGGTACTAGTTCAAGGGGCAATAGCATTGAGTGGATACTAAGAGCTGTAAGAACAATGGGCCCCACAAATGGAGAGAAACAGTAGCAGTAACCATCCAGACAAAGTTGGTCTTTCTTTTTGTTTGTGAATAATAGGTAGGAATGCATTTTGTGCGAACCATTGTAAATATTTTAGGAATGTAAATATAATTATGGACTTAAAATTTTGGAAGTAATATAAAATACTTGATGCTAAAAATATATTTTTAAGTGCATATATTTAGAATTAATATATATATATATATAATGTGTTTTACGATATATGAAATTACAAATGCTAATACAAGAATAACGTGATAAAGGTCGAAAGTGACATCATTGTATCAAACTGATATTCAGGAGAGTAAAGGGTGTTACAAATCTTATTACTCAATAAAGAGGATGAGGGTTTTATTGGTAGAGTGAAATGATAGATTTGAAATTGAAAGGTAGAAAAAATTAATAAAATTGAAAAGATATTTGGTAAATGAAAAATGAAAATATTGTAGAGAATTTTGAAATAAAAAGTTAAAAATAGATAATTTATGAAATTTCAATTTTTTTTACGTACATAACCTATTAGGTTTCTGAATAAGTTAATAATACAATGCAATGTTTTTAAGTCTATTCAACGAACCGAAAAAGATAAAGAATTAAAAATTAAAGATTCAACTGTGGTTGAACGGGAATTAAATCAGTCAAGGTAAAATTTTTTATAGTATTAACATTTAATATATATATATATATATATATACTATTTTAATAATTAATTTAATATAACTTTTAAAAATCGAAGTAGATAATACATTGCAATTTTAATTTTTTATTTTAAAATGATATTTTTTTAAATTAAATAATTGTAAACATAATTATATAAAAATTTTGCATTAATATACATGTTAGTTACCGGTCCAACCATCAAACTATAGTTCACGAATTAACAGCCTGAGTGACCAGCTTTATGACCGGTTTGATATACCTCCTAGTGAACCACATAAACCCGACCGATTTCAAAAACCGGTTGAACTAGTCTGGCTGATCCGGGTTTAATAACCATAGTACAATGTGAATCTTGATTTTTAGTGAATCATGATCCTAGTTGAGAGTGTGATAACCAAATTAAGTTACACAAATTCCCTCCACATGTATTTTCACATAAACTCATCAAAAAAAAAAAAAAGTTCCCAAAGCTAAGTAAAGAAGGTGAAGGGTTAAAATGAAACATGTTCATGCAATAATACATAGTTATTGTTTATGAATAATGATAATATATCCTAATTAATTAATTAAGTGGACTTGCAAAAGGATTAATACATGATTGTGATTAGGTAAGAGGGTTAAATGTTTAACGGAGAAAGAGGTATAGAAGCTTGGGTTTGATTTGAAGCGTTTGACCCTTTAAAAAAAAAAAAGCTTTAGTTACACTCATGGATATGAAACCCAAGGTGAAGCAGCAGACAAAAATAGTTCCAACCGAGGGCTAGATTTGGGGAGTTTCACTGAATTTGGATTTCCAAGTTTCTCATTTTGACTCTCTTACCCTTTACCCATTAATTTCAGTTGTACTATCACTATTTCACTTGCTAACCAACCACTAAACATATTAGCAAATTTAGTATGAAAATGTGCACTAGCTAGTAAATATTTTTACAACTATGTAATCCCATCATGAAATTGAGAGTTTTTCATGGAAAGTCAAAGCTTCTATACAAATTAGTAATATAAATACTATATTTTTTGCATTACCAAAAAGCAATAAATTGTGGAATCCCATACTTTGGATTTCCAAAGCCCACAAAATCAGAGAAACTTGACTTTTGCCTGCCAATAAATACCCATGCCTATATGTTCAAACTTTTTCCATCTGAACTATACATATTGGTAGATAAAGATGGGAAAACCCACAAAGACAAAAGAAACTATCTAGAGTATGTAACCGATCCTACAACATCATGAAGAAGCCAAAGATTGAGCTCAGTTATACGCCAAATGAGAGTGTGGATCGGCATCAAAATTCGCCTCACGGTGGACATGGCCAATCGTGATAGAAGAGAATTGTACGTAGCATCAGCATTTGAACATACTCATTCAATATTATTGAACATGCACGTACGCCTATATATAGAAATAAATTGTTATCAAATAGAATTTCAGCAACTCATATATAAAAAGAGAGATTTTGATTAGTGAGTTTTGACATTATTTGCAAAATAATTAAAGCAGGCCTGTGATTGAAGGCCAAAAATGGAACCTAATTTTCTTCTAAACAATAAAGTCAACATTATACAAGTCATTAAGTTGTGTTAATTGTAATTTGTATCACAACGCATGGTTGGTTGAAGTGGTTTGGTGCATCTTCTCTTTAATTAAAATTTTGAGTTTAAATTTTGTGTATGAAGAAAATTTGAGTTGGGAAAGTTCTACCCCATAATGAACCAATAATTAGTTCGAGCCATAATAGTCAGAGTATATGGATTTCTAGAGACCGATCGGTAATAAAAAAAAAAACAGATGCTGTAACAATGTCCTAACATGGCAAGCGGTCCCCTTAGGATTATTTCTTAATTACTATCTCAATACGAATTAATATTCGCCAAATATATAATCAAAGTTATCAATCTGACAATCTCAGTGGAATAGAAGCTGAGGGGAATGGAATAGAAACTGGATTTTCGGATTCTGAGATACTAAATTAATAAATTAATCTTAAGCGAAGTCTCATATTTGTGTTGGAAATTGGTTCATGGGATTAATGTGATTAATGGAAAATTAATAAAATAAGCTTAAAATTAGTATCCCAATAGACTGCTGATTTTGGTGGTTTCTTGAGATTCCTCAATTTGGATTAAACAAAAAATTCCAATTGGAGCATGGTCTAATTAACGAACAATTAGTAAGAAATTTAGAGTCTTTTAAACTTTAAAAAAACGAATCCATTTTCTCTTGATCTTGAAGATTTTCTTGGTAGTTGTAATTACAAGAGCTTTGCCCATAACCTCTTTCTCACACGCAGTACACTCTTCTTTAAGAGTCACCAGAAAAGGCGGCTGATCTTTCGGAGGCAGACCCCTTCTCAGGAAGCATACATTGGCTTCAAATTAAGTGAAACTGATTCATAAATTGTCAACTTAATTGCTCTCTCTCTCTCTCTTTATCTTTTAGGGTTTGCTTCTTATTACTATTTACTAGGGTTTTGCTTCACAGTTTGAAGCTCTTCAATTTCGGGTTTCTTTTGTTTTCAATTGGTATCTCTGTTCCTTCAAGAACATCAAGAAAAAGAAGAGAGTCTACTTTTGCAAAATAGAGACATGGAAGAGAGAAATGATGGAGATAAGATGGAGGAAATAATGCTGCCAGGGTTTAGATTTCATCCAACAGATGAAGAGCTTGTTGGGTTCTATCTGAAAAGAAAGATTCGACAGAGACCGTTTTCGATTGAGCTCATCAAGCAACTAGACATCTACAAATATGATCCATGGGATCTACCTAGTAAGATAAAATAAACCCAACATTAATCCATATGTGATAATTGGAGATTAATATAGATTTTGTGTTTGTTTTGGGGATTAATTAATTGCAGAATTGGCGAGTACTGGGGAAAAAGAGTGCTATTTCTACTGCCCAAGGGACAGAAAATACAGAAACAGTGCGAGGCCCAATAGGGTAACAGGAGCTGGATTTTGGAAAGCTACAGGAACTGATCGACCCATTTATTCTTCTCAAGGAAACAAATGCATTGGTTTGAAGAAATCACTCGTTTTCTACAAAGGTAGAGCTGCTAAAGGCACCAAAACTGATTGGATGATGCATGAATTTCGTTTACCGTCTCTTTCTGATCATTCAGCTCCACCCAAGAGTGGATTCCTCGACAAAACTAATATTCCTGCCACTGTAAACTCTCGTTCCTTGTATATATATATATATATATATGTTCCCTTTTTTTTTTTTTTTTCATTTTCTGTTTTTCTGGCATATGTGGTCCGACTGAGAATTCGAACTGGAGAGCTTTCCTTAGTTTTAATTGCGGATCTTTGAACTTGCAGGATTCATGGGCAATATGCAGAATATTCAAGAAAACCAATTCAACGGCACAAAGAGCTCTTTCTCAATCTTGGGTTTCTCCATTAATAGTGTCTGATCCTACGGCTTCTTCATCCTCTTTACTTGCAAAGGCCACACAAACTACTCAGTTAGGTTCTCTAACAACAGAAACCAGTACTTGTGCAGCAGCCATGCAGTTGAATAACAACTATACAAACGAGCTACAACAACAATCAGCTTGTGTTACAAATTTCTCCCCTTCAGATTTTTCCTCTTGCAAACTGTTGAACCCATTATCGTTTACCAAACTATCTCATCATCAGTTTCCCATCTCGAACAGGGATTCCAATGGCAGTTTTCTGTTTTCGCCACTCGAAACATTAGCTTCTTCAAAATGCACTGTTGATGTTTCTTCTATGCTATTAAACATGTCATCCTCTATGCTTGGAGATTTCAGCAGGGCAGGGAACGAGAGTAGCATAGATTTTGTTGGACCTCAAGACAACAGCAATGGCTTCTCATCATTAACTGATTCCTTGCCTCATGTAATGCAAGTAAATCCTGACATTGAAGCATATGGACGATCAATGGGATCAAACGGTGCGTTCGATGGGATTTCCTTTCAGTTTGCCTATGAAGGTGATGCTTGCAATTGGAAGCCAAATTTAATCTGGGATCCTTCTTCCTCATTATGTCCTGCTGATAGTTTCTTCGCTGCTAAGTGCTATACTTGAGCACATATATATATATATTTAGTACTAACTATTTCATAGTTCGGCTGCCAGTTTATGTTAGTGGGAAAAATTGTTGTTTTGTTTGATTAACACTTTTTTTTTTATGGGTTGTCATTTTAGAATTTGTAACAAAATATGATCATTCAACATTTTCAAGCAATGGAAACTTAATTCAAATGTTAACTTTCAAGGTACCATGATGGAAGAGACATTGTGCAAATATTGGAGTCCATGACAAACTCAATATTCTAAAATGGCATAACCTATATCCAGCACTTCGAATTTTTCCCTTTTTTCTCATATTGCATATAATTTGATCGGTTTTGCCTCATGAATGTTATTTTTAGACTATATTTTTATTTCAAAAATTAAAAAAAAAATGATACAATTAGCTACAATTTGATAACATGACAACTTAAATGCAAATTACTAGAAGGAGATAATCCAAGAAAAATTAACAAATTGGTGGGGCTGCCTTCTAAAATCATAAATTAATTCATTAATTTTCAAAACCTAATGACTTAATATATATATATATATATATATATATATATATATATATATATAGTGGGCTGAGTATTTTTACGTACACCTTATTCGAATAATAATATTAATAATATTCATTCCACAGATTGGTAGAGAGAAGTTGATGCTGTCTCTCGTGTTTATAATTGTTAAAGGATAAGAGCTGCTCTTATCCTTTAACAATAATAATATAGGGCAAAGCTTCAGCCCACAGTATTTGGGAGGATTTTCTAAAGATTTTGCCATCAATTTCTATGTTTCAATTATTGCAACTGAGGCCATCATTTTGTAAATTTAAAATGGCAGCTAATTTCAAATTTGATCTATATTTCTTCATATATGTATATATATACTCTAAAAAGCATGAATATGGATATAGCCAAAGGAATACAATATGATAAAATATGGGGACGCGGTATGAATATAGCCAAAGAAATACGATATGATGAAATATGGAAATACGATAGATTCTAAAAAATTAGAACACGAATACAATAGAGATACGGCATAATAATATATAAAAATTACTAATAATAGTATTAAACAATTCATATAATATATTTTACACATCATGATTTTTTCTGCAAAATTCTTAATAATAAATTTTATAGTAATAACTTAAACTGGAAAACCAAATAAAATAAAGTAAAATAAAATAAATTGAAAATAAAATAAAATAAAGTAAAATAATTTTATTTTAAATAAATACTTATTGAGACTCAAATTTAATTTTATAAATATTGAATTTAATTAATCTTAAAAATTAGTTTAATTTCTAATAAATTGATAGAAATTTTAGAAAAGAAATAATTATTTTGCAATATTTTTTATAAAATATTTCTCAATTTTGATTTTAAATAATATTACATTAAATAAATTTCATTATTTCTAGATTGATATATGATTAGAGAATTTAATATTGTACTTAATTAAATTAATTATTAGATAACATATATAATGTAAGTAAACTAAGAAAGAAAAATAATAAAAAATTATTTATTTTTTATTCAAAATCAAAAACTAGTTTTGAATTGCAACCCTAAACCTAATAATTTGCAGCCCCCAACCTCTCCCTCTCTCAATTTGCAGCCCCGAGCCTTTTTCCTCCATTCTAATGACGGAACTTACCAAGGAGAAGGAGTGCGAGCTCTAGGTGGCGCTGTAGCATTTCATCCCTTCTTGGTGTTTCACTAGGGCATAACTCGTTATTTCTTCAGGGCCCAGCTTTTGCTCCTCCTCGTATTAGCTAGGGAGGCCATATGGTGTGGTAGCGCTAACTCAACAACAGAAGTACCCTACTCTTTTGGATGATAACTATAGGATACATAGGATTTATTTACATGTTGATAGCGGGTCACATGTATAGGACTAACTAGGGCATTGGTCATGATATAAAAGATATTTTAGAAGCTCATAAAGATTCATTTACAGGTCAGGGCCATAAAGGTCTATATGAGATCTTAACAACGTCATAACATGCTCAATTATCTCTTAACCTAACTATATTAGGTTATTTAACCATTGTTGTAACTCACCATATGTATTCTATGCCCCCTTATCCATATATAGCTACTGACTATGGTACACAACTGTCATTATTCACACATCACATGTAGATTGGTAGATTTCTCATAGTTGGTGCTACCGCACATGCAGCCATTTTTATGGTAAGAGAATAAGATCCAACTACTTGATACAACGATCTCTTAGATCGTGTCCTTAGGCATCGTAATGCAATCATATTACATCTTAATTTGGTATGTATATTTTTAGGCTTTCACAGTTTTAGTTTATATATTCATAATGATACCATGAGCACTTTAGGAATTTTATTTACTCGTAATGATACCATGAGCACTTTAGGAATTTTATTTACTCGGCAAATACGTGTCCTGACCGTATCTGAAACCTTTGATCTCATCTCTAATCAACAACATGTATCCACCATGTGTCTGCATATCCAGCACGCGGTCTCTTACTAATTCCGGCATGTGCATGCTTCCTAGTACTGATTTGCAATTTCACTTCACTTTTTGTTCCCTAATTTCCATTTCATATTGAAATTTTCTCTATCGATCATTCACAACTTAACATGCATCATTCAAACACACTCTATAATTTACATAATATTTTGTGGAACTATTTTGAATGATTATTGCATATAATATTTAATTTTCATTAATTTTATAACTTTAATTTTCATTAATTTTGTAATAAATTTTAGATAAAACTTGAATAATTCTTAAATAAATTTTAAATAAATTTTATGCAGTTTCAACTTTTATTATATGAATGCTCTCGATGAAAATCCGATGAAGGACACTGACTCTCTCTCATCCCTCCACTTAACTCCTCGATTGATTATCACTCTGACAATTTAGTTTTTTCGCCTTTCTTAAGTTGATATCTTAAGGGATATAACGATTAAATGTTACAAGGATCGATTTTTGTTTGTTTGTTTACGGGGAATAAGGCCGTCTAATTATCAAATGATTGCTGAAAAATCTACGAGGGGAAGAAAGATGAAAAAGGCAGAGCCAACCCATGAAATTTGAGATTTTAAGAAAATGGAGAAGATAAAATTTATGAAAACCCCAATTTCGAGTTTACGGCGAGAAACCCCAACACTTCAATCGATCAGCAAATTTCAAACAAGAATAAGCTATCAAGGGGCGCCCATCATTAGTTGGCAGCCATCAATTTATCCGCACACGCATCTTCATGCCCAACGATCATCCGACTTTTCGTTAACTTGAGCAATTATTACCGGTGCTGATGCCAATATACAAAAATGCAGTCAAAACTATAAATTTAGTGTTAGAAAAGCATAAACGCCATCCCCATAAAACCAACCCGCACTACTTGTTAAAAAAATTCATTAATTGCTATATCCACGTAATCTGTCATTACACAAATCATCCAAGGCATTAGCTCAAGAAAGCACCATAAGATAAATGATAAAGCATCACAAAATTGTAGCATCATTAGAAAAAAAGTCGACTAGAGAACATAGTTTACGACAGCCAAAACAAAATACAAATTGCAATGAGAATGCCCTTAAATACTCTTCTAATATATTCCTACATTGGCTGTTTCGACAAATTCTCCAAGACGTTGGTTGTTTCAATCCTAGCTTCTAGAAACCTGCTTTTCCTTTGCCTTCTGGATCTTCAAGACCTTTTTCACAATCTTTTGCTCTTCAACCAAGAAGGCTCGGATAATTCTGTCAAACAACATTCACTTAAAAATGTTCTGTAAAACAAAATACAAGCAAAAAACTTATATTAAGAAAAGTTGAATGAGGACAAACCTTTCTCTGACAGCACCACCGGACAATACACCACCATAAGCCCTGTTCACAGTTCTCCTATTTCTTGACAATCTTGACCTCTTATATTCAGCGGGTCTCAAGTGAGGAATCTGCAAACATCAACGTCTATGTGACACGACAATAACTAAATCTATATTTGAAAATCCAAATGATTCAAAAATATCATGCAATACAAAACTGCAGTCCAGATCACACACACAATCAATGTAAAGGACAAAAATTTCCAAGTGCCAGAATTCAAACAAAAAATTTGGGTCCGCCATAGGTGAATTACCATAACCACAACACTCACTTGTGCTTAAATGCACACTCCTGTCACACAAGGATAGCAAACCTACAAACAACTTGTCCTTACCTTCATTTTGTGTGCAAAAAACACAAAATGAGAAGATGGTGTTAGAGGGGGTTTCGACAGATAACTTAACAAAAATTGGTAACACCTCTAGCCAACAACTTAAGCTCCTTAAGATTCCCTTAAGAGTAAACTCAAACAAAATTAGCGTGTTGAACATAGAAGCAAGTCTTTTTCCCCCCTTAATCTCTTATTCATCAAAACAAGCAAAAGTTCTTACATCTTACTTCAAACTAACATGTTGCCATTCAAATCCATCAACCCCACTAATAATCTCTTATTAACATAGAATGTGAGATTGCAGTGATATAATCAATTATGCCACTCTGTGACTGCATTTGAATTGTATCATACTAATTGCCAGCGACAAAAAACAAGTTGAACAATTTGTTTCCACCATTTGGTTCACATTGCAAAATGTTACAAAAGATTCCACCATTTGGTTCACCTTGCAAACTGTAACAAAAGATTCGATTCCCCGTGTTCCCTCTTTCACTATATTAGGAACTAATATTCGTCAAGCCCTTTCCCAGCATTCAAATTATCCTATACCACATCTGTCAGTACTACGTTAATGTTTCTTTGAACTCCAACAAGCAAGGTTCTAACAAGAATTGATTGCAATTAGACAAATGAAATTCTAACAAATTTACAATTTCCATTAACAATAAAAGGGGAAAAGGAGAAGAATATGGTATAACATACTCCTTGAATCCTCTTGCCGGTAACAGGGCACTTAGGACCACTAGCTCTCTTCTTGGTGGTTTGATAAACCAACTTACCTCCTATTCAAATCCAAAACCCATTTCAGAATTTGATAAGGAAATACAATCGAAATTATCTGTAGCTAACCAGTTCAGATCATATCAGATCCAAAATACATTATATACGCCGACAAATACAAGTATTTAGAGAAAATTAGGGGGCGAAAGAAACGGTACCGGGGGTTTTGACGATCCGGTGCTGGTTTGATTTAGTGGCATAGCTGTGCCGTTTCCGATATGTAAGCCGTTGAACCATTGTTTAACACCTCACTTTTCTCTCCTAGGGTTTTGAGTGCATAGGCGCAGAAGAAGAGTAGGATGATTTTGTGAAAATAAGAATATAAAAGGAGTATTTTCCAGTGATACTGTCGCCCTAGATCCTACGGTGTCAATTAGAAGGCAGTGGACGGCTGTGATATAGGGGCCTACTGATTTCGAAGTTGGGTCTAAACCTAATTAAACTCAGAGTTCTGGACGCAAATTCCTATATTATTATTATTATGTATAATTATCCTTATAACTACAACATAAAATATATAGTTCATTCTCTCTTTTTTAAAATTTTTATTTTCTCCTAATATCCATTTGAATTTTTTGAATATAATGAGTAGTTACCAAATTTAAGATATTAATTAATTTAAATTTTAAAATCAAAAGAATCATTAATTATTTAAATTATTTAAAATAATTTAGAATAACTGTTATATAAGCTTTTTATTTGTCATTTCTTAGCTATATATAGGTTATATATGAATGAAAATTATTCATAATTAATGTTAATAATGAATAATTTTCGTTTGCACAGATCAAGTTATATATTTGTTATATACAGATTATATTGGTATTATATGATATGAAATTCTGCACAAATTTATTTTATTTTTAATGATGAAACTAAATTTTGTAACGTTAAATGAATATAAAATATGTATTTTAATAATTTATTGATTCAATATTAAGAAAATACAATATTTTTTAGCAAATAATATTATAATATTTGTGGAATACATTTAAAAAAAAGTGTGATATTCTTGTATTAAATATTTAAATGTCAAATATCGACTGTTTGTATGTTATATGTTATATTTATGGTATATAATACTAAATTCAGCACATCTTATACTTTAATTTGATTCCGTCACACCAAGCACGTTATATGCAGGTTATGTGAATATTATCTTATGCTAAATCATGCACAAATGTTAATTATTTTTAATGATGAAACTAAATTTTTTTAAGTCAGTGTTTCATTACAATTACAAGTCAAAGAACCAAGCAGAAATTATAATAAAATTTTATTAATATTAAACAATCTTAGTCTTGAATTAAGGACTAAATTACATTTATTACTCTCAATTTCAATTAAAGAAAAAATAAAAATAAATTAAATATCACAGTATAGAATATTCACTAGTGTTTCTATATAAGAAATAATTGTTTATCGATTGTTCAAAATAATTCATATCTGACCTAAAAACAGACTGTTTCTTCAATTATGACACAATAAAAACTTAAAACAAAGTGAAAATAGTGAAAAACAGTCCTTTTTTATAACAACACAAAGTGGGACATGAAAACACAAAAAAAAAAAAAAAAAGAGATAAAACCAATTATTGAAGTGAATAAGCCATTTTTTTCTCCTCTTTTATTGGAAGAATCGAAGGAAAAAACAGAAAGAAAAAGAAAATCCCTTTCTCTTCCCTTAACTGATTACTATTCACTTGAAAGGGTAGGTGAAGATAATATCTATCAATGGATACCATATTAGTGATGGTTGGCTAGTGGAATTAATTGGATTTGATTAATTTGAAGCTGAACGATATAATGAGAATTAGATAATTTGGGATGGGCGTTTTGATTAGTGAAATTAAGTGACGGTATACTGGTAATTAGTTTGTAAAATAGGTCACTCCATGTAATTCTTTCTTAAACTCACCAGTCCATATGATATATTTGTGAAATTTTAAAAAGTGTCAAAAAAACTCTTAAAATATTACATATCTTCACTTAAAATTTTTTTAAACCTATTAAAATTATCTAAAAAAAATATTATAAGAATACCTAAATTAAAAAAATTACTTCAAAATAAACCAAAAAGTACATATAGAGAAATTAAATATATATTTCTGATATACATTAAACATACATTGATTCAATATTTTTAGCAATATCTTTAATACACTTTGAATATATATTTAGAATACTTTAATATACATTGGTATATTTTAGAAATATCTCATATACTTTAAAAATATTTTTATATACCTAAAAATTTCTTCAAAATATCTTAAAAAATTGCCCATATTTAAAAAAAAAAAAAGAATAATAGATATAAGTGTATTCACAGTCTAATCCAACTTTTAATATACAAGAAGGCAATTGCAATCCAAAGAAAATTCTCCGTCGCTCGAACAAAATGCAAGTACAGTAATATAAGAGTATCATTATCAAAAAAAAAAAAAAAAATTGGTTTGCAATTACAAATAGTAAATTTTTACTACACTTTCAAATATAATTTATACTTGAAATTGACATAAATTTCAATTTATATGGACCTAGTTAATATATTAATATATTATAGTCATTATTAATAATTAAAATATTATATTTTTTATTAATCAAATAACTTAGATTTTATTGTTAAATATATTAAAATTAATAAATTACAAAAAAAATTATAAAATTAAATGAAAATTAAATAATAATAATAATAATAATAATAATATTGTTCTTGTCTCAAATGCAAAAAAAATGTTAATCTATATTAATTATACTTATTTTAGTTAAAATACATAATTATATTTTAAAGTTATTTTAAATTAATTAATACTAATTATATATTAATTATATTAATAAATATAATAATTTTTTTCATTATATTTAATTTTATTAATTATTTAAATTATTTAAGTTAATATTATATTAGTTTTATAACCTTAATTAATTAATATTAATTAATAATATA